>CANXYC010258193.1:0-12017 GCA_948193065.1 Aleurites moluccanus | reverse complement strand
AAAAAGGCAAGATTTCCTTTGTATTTTCTACTATATTCCTGAGACCTACTTGTCTCTCCCTTGAATATATAGCAAATATGCAAAAAAAAAAAAAAAAAAAAAAAAAAATACGCCCCAATATTTTCCTTATACCCTCTACTCCATTTTAACAATTCAATATACAAGCACTTCAATAATTATCAATACAATACCCATATTTATATAGGTAAATTAAGTTAAGTTCTCACATTTAAATATACTAGAATTAATTATATAGCTATTACTTTTTGTTATATATATATATATATATATATATATATATACAACTCAGATTCTTTAAACAAAAACCATGGAGCTTCTACTGAGTTCAATACCAAAAGCTGAGACAATACATAGATAAATGTGGTTCGCAGCAGAGGAAGACTATAGCTGAAACCGCGTTTATCTATCGATTTCCTGAAAAGAAAAACAACCACTAAAAGAGGTGAGACAAAACTCAGTAAATAACATATATATATATAACCTTACTTGTGAGGCTTGGTTCTCACAAAGAAAGTTTAAGAATAATAATAAAGCAATAAAATTAGTTATCACAAAAAAATATGATAATGTAAATTAGCCATTAGAGTTAGGCACAATAAACATATCAATATGATAGGTGATTTGTTTAATATAAATATAATGAATAAATAATCAAATTGGAAAATATTGAACACACGTTTCAAGGTTATACGATATTAATGAATCAATATATCAACGTAGCAAATTTTAATGAATCAGTATTTTAATAGTTGTTAGTAATAACTACTGATAAATCTAGCAGAGGTTATAGTCCAGTAGCATGCATGTCAATAAAGTCATACGATTGATCAGATCGCATGGCTAAGATATTACCCCTCTCCTAACTGGAGATGGCAATGTAATCTTATGCACAAATCTGATGATATTATATCTACTCCATTGGATGAGTAGTTCCATTATTGCTAACATTTGAATTTCATATACAATGAATAATATTTAACAATTGAATTCAAGAGTTTATTCAACAGTACTATCATAAACAAGAAGTTTCAACATGCACAACAAAGGGTTTGACACTAATTTAGGAGCAACAATGAACAAGATATAACTAGGATTCATTGTCCATTAATGAACAATGTGGTAGTATTTATAACAAATTAATTTGAGTTCAAACACAAGTAAGAGAATATATATATATGTTACTCACTTCCAAAATATAAAATGAAGAAGTGATTTCTTCTTCTAGCAAAGACAAAATGGATGATCTAATTCCTCACTCTCCTTTTCCTTTTCTTTCCTTCTTGAAGCTATAACACATATGGAATATATTTTATTAATAAACCAATATTCAATTACTCAATTCTAAAGTTAATTTTGTAAAAATCATTTGATTCTTAACTTTTGGTTTTGGGCAACCCTATTCCTTTTATTCATATATCAAGTTTTATTTATCCAATTATTTCAATTATTTTTCCTACTTAAACTATATATTTGAAGTTCTAACATATCTAAAAATCATATTTTTTTACGCTCTATACAATTTATAGTGAAATTTTGAAAATAGATTTGAAATCTGTAATCTATCCTGTAACTTCTACCCAGACACCTCTAACTATTTTGCTTATAACTCACTTTTTAGATATCCAATTTCTATTATATTTTCGGAAGATTTTAGCTATAATATAGAAGAATATTTTTCATGTTTTGATTTTCTCCAGAATCAGAACTTAAGATTCTCGAAATTATAAAACTCAGTAGGGTCTCTCAGTACAAATCCTAATTCGAGTCAGCCTTACTCAGTGATCTATATCTCTCAACACAATAATAAATTAATAAAACTTCCTTAAAAGAAAATAATTTAAACATATAAATATATAATTTTTATGTTTTAAGAATCTTAAAAATTCTAAATGTAAGGGCATGAAAACTCAGCCCCAAAATTCTATCAAGTCACAGGAAATTTAGAATTTTTAAAGATTAGCTTCTAATTTAACTTCTTTTCACCAATTAAACCTCTAAATTATCAATTAAACTCATTAAATTGAATTATGGAGCTGGATAAGAATATTACCTCTTGAAGCCTTAAACAAATTTTTCCTTAAATCTCTAACAATCTTAAAGAAGAGAATCTTTGAAGTTGAAGGTATGAAAATTATGGAAGATGGAGAGGTGATTTGAATAAAGATTTGAACAAAAATTTGAAAAATTTTTATGGTGAAATTTTGGTCAACAGAAGAGGAAGAAGAAAATGATAATAATTTTCTCTAATTAGGTTTATTTATAATACTTAATAATCAATTAGATTTTCTAGGAAAAGAAAATTTTAAGAAAAAAAAAAAAGAAATTAATTTAGACTTGATTGTGTCTAAGTTAATTTGAATAAAATAAAAAAGGCTCCGCTTGGCTGGAACTTTCCTCCATTGGTTTATTTATTTATTTTTATTTTTTTAATTATTTGTCAAAGTTTGACTTTATTTCTCAAAAATTATAAAATTGTAATTTTCTTCTTCTTATTCTTCTATCTTTTTTACTTTTCTACTAAAGCATATAGATTTTATTATTTTCACTTAATTCTATTTTTAATTTATCCATTATTTATATAATTTTAGGTGTACGAAGAAAAATTAGACAAAAGAATGCATTAGAATTTATTAAAAATAGAATACGAAAGGTTGTTCAATTTAGGCTTTTCATTCAAGTCTTTTAATTGATTTAACTAATTAACACTCTTTCTAATTTCATTTAATCCTCTAATTATTTTTTCATGCTACTAATCTACCCAACTTAGGTTAACCTTAATTAATTCTAAGCAATGCACCTTCTAGAATTTATGAAAAATTGCCTACCAATTGTGAGACCTCGCCTGAGCACCCTCTTCTGCGATCACAGGAGGACGGGAAGCACTCTCATTTTTTGGGGATGATTTCTCACGTATCGAGACGACCTTAGCGCCTTATTATTTGAAAATGATTTTGACATTTTGAAGTCGCCACCTTAAGTTATTTTTGTTGGGAAAATTTAAGATAAAAACTCAATTTGACTCCAATCTTATCCCAAAGGAAAAAATAAGTGCACTAGCCTTTGAAACCAAAGAGGATTCGGGGACTAGGTTTTCAGTTGAACTTGACTTCTAATTTTAACTTTGATTTAAAGTGTTTTCATGAACAGTTTAAAGAATGAAATATATATATGCATGGGTAGTTTATATGAAAATAAAGCAGTAAAGCAGTTTAGAGTGCGGTAAGTAAATTATTACAATCCAAGAATATAAAAAATATGGGATATCAACTCTAGCCCTTATGGGTTTTAGGTCGATCACATATTCCCCAAATAATACAATCAATAAAGCATTTAATTAATGAAAAATAGGTCGCTTTGACCTCTTTGGATTTGAAGCTCTTAGATAGCTTGCCTGCGTATCCAATTGAACAGGAATCAAAACCCACGCAGTTCTCCCTTCTTGCGAAGGAGGGTTGATTTTATGACCAACTTCTCATACTTTGGACTCTTTATTTTGACGCTCTATCAAAATAAAGGAGATTTGCCTATTTGGACGCTCTATCAATAATAGGAAAGTTTAGGGGACGATACCTTCTCCTTTGCTATTTGGGAAGGCGGTGGTCGGATTGCTCGCCTGGATCGAAGCTCCACTTTTGATTGGTAGATAGATTGATGGTGGTCTGATTGCTAGCCCAACTCAGAGTTCCACTGGGGATTGTTTGAGGCCCGGGAAGACAGTCGAATAATCTTTTACCTGATAAAACAAACAAATCAACTAGGTGATTTTATTAGAAATAATTTTGAGGCTCCACACGCCCCAGATTTGGTCCTTCTTTAGCTCAAAGAGAACTAAAGAAAAGTAGGCTCCACTCACCCCAAATTGGTTATTCTTTAAACTCAAAGAGAGTTAAAGAAATAAGAAGAAATCGGTATATGAGGAAGAATATATGAAATCCGAGAAGGAAAAATCAACTTCAAGTGATTCCGGGACCCTTAAATATGAAGGGGGAGGCCTCTATTTATAGGCAAGAGGGCTGCCACCAGAGGGGGCGTTGGCACCGCCGTGGCCCTTGGTGGAACGGCTGAAGAAGGAGGGCGGTAACAAAAGGGTGGCGTGGCGGGCCATGGCGGTACCGCCCAAAGGGGTGGCAACACCGCCTCCTAGGCAGGGCGGCACCGCCCTGGCTTGAGGGTGGTGGCCCAGGTCCGATTCCGATCAGACGAGTTTCTGAGTCCGTTTGAGTGCGGGCTTGGTTCTGGTGAGTTCCAGTCGGCTTGGCATGAGTCTGAGGGGTGCGAGAAACCAGTGTTCACAGTAAAAAGAAAAATAGAACTTATGTAGAAATGATAAATGCTATATTGTTGCATGCTAAATTGCCTTATAATATATGGGTAGAAGATTTATTGGTTGTGTATCATGTTTTAAATAGAATTCCTTTTAAAAAGACCAAGATCTCTCCATATGAGTAATGGATAGGAAGACAACCTAACATTGGTTATTTTAAAGTGTGGGTGTGTCTTGCATATTGCAAAAATAATGATCCTGAAAGGAAAAAATTGGGACCTAAAGGAATCAAATGTGCATTTGTAGGCTATACCTCAAATAGCAAAGCCTATAGACTTCTTAATTTGGAGTCAATCCTCCAACTAATGAAGAGTCACAAGTAGAGACATCTCAAGAGGTTGGTGAGCAACCTAATATTCCTTTAATTGGAGAGCAATCAAGTTCACAAGAGGTTCGTGAGCAATCTCGTGAATTAAAGAGAAGCACTCGGGTACGAAAAAAAAAAACATTACTTTCTACAAAAGTCCATATGAGATTGATTCTTAAAGTATTTCTTTGTACCTTGTAGAAGGAACTACTGAGAAAGTCTTAAGAACTATTCCTCTTATTTTTCAAGTGGAAGATGATCCTAAAATATTATAAAAAAAATAAACTACAAACTCTCATGATATTGCTTTCTGGAAGTTGCTATTAATGATGAGATGAATTCTATTATATGAAACCACACTTGGGAACTTGTCAATTTACCTCCTGCTTCTAAACTTATTGGCTATAAGTGGGAATGTTGTAGAAAATACCATACAAAAGGTATTTTCCAAACTTTCAAAATAAGGTTAGTGGCTAAAGAATTTCGACAAAAGGAAGGAATATACTATTTTGACACATATGCTCTTATGGTTAGGATCACATTCATTAAAATTATTTTTGCTTTAGCATCAAGTTTTGATCTTTATGTTCATCAAATGGATGTCAAAATGATATTTTTAAATAGAGATCTCGATGAGGCGTATATGGAACAACCCGAAAGGTTTATCCTACAAAAAAATGAACATAAAGTGTGTAAACTTGTTAAATGATTATATGGTTTAAAGCAAGCTCCAAAACAGTGGCATGAGAAATTTGACATAACAATTCTTTCTAATGGATTTGTTCACAATGTTGCGGATAAATGTGTTTATCTCAAAACTTATGATAACTATATGGTGATAGTTTTCCTTTATGTCGATGATATGCTAATGATAAGCGATGACATAAAAAGTATTGTAGAAAAAAAGAGATTTATATCTTTAATAATTAAGATGAAAGATTTTGGGCCAGTTGATGCCATACTAGGTATTAAGTTAAAAAGAAATAATGGGAAATATATTTTAAGTCAATCTCATTATAGTGGGGAATATATTTTGAGGATATCGTTCTTGAACCTAAGTATTTTTCTAGGTGGAAAATACTTAGTTAATAAAGCTTGGACAAACATTCTCCAACTGGTGAAGTAATTTATTATATGCTTGTTAAGCCAATCTTTAGCCAGGTCTCTTAATGAGAAGGGGAATAACATCATCCTAGTGGCTTCATCTGAAATGCTATTAATCTTGACTGTGTTACAAAGCTCTACAAAGTTGGATATATGGGTATTGGGATCCTCTAGTGGACCTCCTCTGAATTGTTTGTTGGACACCATATTGAAAAGGGCTGGATCCAACTTGAAATTATTATTGTTTATAGCCGGTCTGGCTATACTTGATTGTGACCCATTTAGATTTAGCAACACGTAGTCTCTAAGGGTTCGGGCTTGTGGTTGAACCTGAATCGAAGGTTCATATATATCTTGTTGTACCTCGTTCCCTTGTCCATTTACTTTAGCAGTTGCCGCCGCCACCGCTTCAGCTACTCCTCTTAAATCTACCATGTTATTTCTTTCTTGTTGCTTCCTTTGCCTTACTTCCTATCGATTCTTTTTGCACAACTTTTCGATTTTTGGCTCAAGGTTCACTAATCCAGACCTTCACACAAACTTCTGCAATTTGAATCACAATTAATTAAGAAGTATTAAAAACTAAGTAAAGGTTCTAAATTAATAAAGAATTTATCTTGTATTGATATTAACATAAAATTTTTGCCTCCCTGACAATGACGCCAAAAACTTATTGGGCGTTTTGCAAGTATACAAATCGTTCATGCAAGTAATAGTGTGTCAGTGACAGAGAGGCGTGGTCAAATACCATAATTTAATACTTCTGAATTATTTAAGACGAAATGAAAATTGATTGTTGAAATAAAAATCAAGCAATATTGAAAATTAAAAATAAAGTAATTTTGAGCTTTGAAGGTTGAAATAATTTTAACAAGTCTAGAATTTAGATTTTGTCAATTGATTTTTTATGATTCCAACTCATGATTGATTATCCAAAATACCAAGTTAATGAATTAACTACTCTAAATTATTGTAATTCTCTCTCAAGCAACTACAAAATACCTACATTAATTCCATGTCTACTCTCCTGGTCATTTAGCTAATGTAAGTCCATTAAATTCTTTAGCAATTTTTAAACCCCTAAAGTATGTCCCAATCTATTTGTAACTCAATCCCTTAGATTATTGATTTAATGAACTAATATCACACTTTATCTCTCGATCCATCATGTGTTATCTTAGATAATGTCTAATAGTGGCCAATTATCAAACATTTATAATCCTAAATCAATAAATTAACAAATTCAATATATACAAAAGATAATCAATCAATCATAGTTGAATCATAAAATTAACAATTGACTAAATCTAAATTCTAGTATAAATAATTTAGCCAAGCATAGTTGAAACACAAATTGAAAACTTTATTGAATTAATAGAATAGTTCAACATTGCTAAACAATTAACTTAAATAAAGACAAATGGAATTAAGAATGAAAATCTTTTCTATTCGCTAAGTTTTGATTTCGATTGCTAGCCCTTCAATTTGAAGTTTTTCCTTGCTTTTCTTGAAAATTTTCCTCCCTAGACTTTTTAAGAAAATTTCCACTCTTCCAATATTTCAAAGAAAATGAAATTTGCAAAGTTAAATACCCATTTTTGCCTAAAAATCACCGAAAACCGGGTCACTAATCCAAAAATCATATTGACTTATTTTTTATTATGTGTCTCCGAAAAATAATTTAGCCAAAAACTAGGTGCTTTAGCCGAAAACCAGGTCGAACCTCTCCAAAAACTGGGTATCAATTTTTATAGCAAATCTTCTTCAAATTTATTTTATTTTTGAACCAATTATCTTCATATCTTCAATTTTAATTTCAAACTTAGAAAATAAATAAAATGATATCAAATTTTCACAAAATAAAATAAAATCATAAAAAAATATATTTAAATTAACCTAAAAATACTACTAAAATAACACACATCAAGGTGCCACTTTCTTATAGAATAATTTTTCTAAGCAAGATGATTTAAATTAAGATTTATCCTTATTCAAGACCATATATCAATATTCACAAGGATTACTCCATCTGAATGGGAGAATTTTGATGAATGACATTGGTTCAGTTTCACCATCTAATCAGAATAAAAACGATTCTCGTCCAAGTGGGAGTAGAGATCATGGTTCTAGATGAAAATTTTCTTCTAGAATGTAAAAGAGGCTCTCTCATGCCCCTACAAAGAATAAATGGATAAAAGCAATATTTGAAGAAGAAATGCAGTTCATGAAATCGAACCAAGTTTAGTTATCGAGGGACGTAAAGCTATTGGAAACAAACAAATTTTCGAGATTAATCGAAAGCATGATGGCAACATCAAAAGATACATAATAGGAAGGGATTGACTGTGATGAGATACTTTCTCCTATTGTGAGGTTTACCTCAATAAGGTTAATTCTAGCTATTGTGGCAAGTCTTAACCTTGAATTACATCAAATGGATTTAAAAACTACATTTTTCCATGGAGAATTTGAAGAAGAGATCCATATGGAATAACCTTTAGGTACCATCAAAGAAGGCCAAAAACACAAGGTTTACATATTAATGAGATCAATTTAAGGTCTTAAATACTCTTTAAGATAATGGTATACACATGTTCATAACGCAATTATGTCAAACAGTTTCACTATGATAGTTGAGGACCATTGTGCGTATACTAAAAGGTCAAAGAACAAATTTGTCATTATGTCATTATATATTGATGACATATTAATAGCTGAAAATAATGAATATGTTTCATATCAAAGAATGGTTATCATCCAATTTTGAAATGAATGATATAAGTGAAGCAATATATATTCTTGGAGTTAAGATTTTAAGATACTATCCAAGAAAGTTGTTATCTCTTTCTTAAAAGACATGTTTATAATGAAAGTTCTTAAACGATTCTATATGCGTGATGGAAAAATCATAAATGCTCTTCTTGCCAAAGGAAAAGGATTAAGTCGGATATTATGGCCCAAGACTCCAGAATAACAAGAAAGTATATGCAAAAGCAATTAGAATTCTAATGTATGTAATAATGTGTATGAGACCTAATATCAGCTTTACTGTTGGGATAGTAAGCAAATATCAAACCAATCTTAGCCCAACACATTGGAAAATAGTTAAAAGGATATTGAAGTATCTAAAGAGTATTGCAGATTACTCGTTATGTTATCAAAGTGGATTTTTATAATTGAAAGGCTATACAGGTATTTATTGGGCTTGAGATGTGGATGACAAAAAGTCTACTTCTAGATTTGTTCTTTTACTTAATAATGGGGCCATATCATGAAGTAACAAGAAACAACCTTGTATAGCATTATCCACTATATATGGAAACTAAATTTGAGGCATTTTAGCTGTAATACAAGAGGCAGTCTGGCTAAAGAGATTTTTGGAACATTTGGATATAAGTGCTGCTAGTGAATTAGTGTCAGTCAATTGTGACAATCAAGCAGCAATAGCTTATACTAAAGACCCAAAATTCTATTGTAAGACAAAACACATAGACACAAAATATAACTTTATGAGAGACATAGTTATATGCAAAAGACGATCATGGAATATATATCTATTCGTGAAATGGTTTCAGATAATTTGACCAAATCTATTTCTAGAGATATAATAATTAGACATACAAGTTTTAAGGATTGCATAGATGTTGATTTATTTTTGTTATGTTGTTAATTTCCCAATAATGTTCACATGTTACTTATTAATACTAGAACATGATTTTTTTTAGCATATGAGTATAGATGTTCAGTACATTTATTATTATTGGATTGTGAAAAATATGTCTGACAAAAATGAGATTGACATTCTCATTGGTAATCACATTTATTTATTTATATGATGAATAAAGATGAGGTTGTTTTAAAATAAATTAATGGGTGATAATAGCGAGAGCTTGTGTTTAAAATAAGAAAGTCGTCTAATTTTATGAAATGAGATTTGTATATTATGATAGTGATATTAAAGAGGCAAATTACGTGTAATTATGCCTATATCAGTATAAATTGCCAGATGCGAGTTCCTAAGCGAACTGAATAGATGAGTGAATTCAAGTTAGACATTGAGTGCGTTTAAACAAGCATTTGAATAATATTTTTGAATTAAAATGTGTTTTTGATAGACATGCGTTTTATAGGAAATGAGAGAATATTATGGCATATGTTTCATATTATATATGTGAAATTTCGATCGGAGGGAGAACAAAAGTTAATGATCTCAACTTTTGGACATATAAAACCCTTAAGAATTTTGATTCTCAAATTTACTATCCTTATTATTCTTGGCAAGTTGTTAAGATATAATCCAACGTTGGCTATCTTAAAGTGTTACTAGAAGATCATTAGTTTTTATCTTATGAAACATTTTTAGAAAAACGACTTGAATTATGATTTAGGATATTAAGCTAAGAGAAAAATTATTCAGTGGTCACTTTCAATTTGTATTCACAGGTCGACCAATTATATTTATGAATTAACATAATTGGAAATATAAATTGTTATAAGATCAAAAGAGATAAAGAAAATGTGATAAGTAATCTGGAGTGGTGCATATTTTATTTACTCAAAATACTTTTGTAGAAATGTTATATATCCCTAATAGGTATGTAGCAAAGGACTCTTGAAATATATCAGTCGCACATTTTATTTGTCGTGTATGAAATATTTATAAGATTAACCATAAATGAGATATTAGTAAGGGATATTGAAATTATTAAGTCAAATTCAGGTATGCTCGTTACGGATGCATAAATTTGAATTTATTAGTTATTAGTTATTTATGTTGGTAATTAATTAATATAAGTAAATAATATATTTTAGATATTATTTAATAAAATTCTAAATAAATTTAGATAACTACACAGTAGTAGGTAGATATCAAATATCTTATTTAGAATTAAATATTTATAAAGAGATATTACGTTTAACAAGTCAGCAATAATACAAAAACAGTTATCTTCTCCCAAAATAAAATTTACTGGTGAACAAAGAAAGATTGAAGGCTCTTAGACTATAAATAAAAAAAGTTTTTCCTTCATAATTATTTCTGGACTGATAATATAAATGGAATCTCAATTATTATTTGCATGCTACTTAACTTTCTTTTTGTCTTTTTTTGCCTAAATATGCTACATCCATTTTTTTAGAGATAAATAATTAAATATTGTAGGGCTGTTTCTTAATGTACAAGATTTTTCAATTTCCCATAAACTTGTCACATCTTTTCCTCTCAAGTACGACGGTAGGGACATACAATCTTATATTCCAACAGGAAATTATTGTTAATCTTTGTGCTGCATCGCCAAGAAATTACTTTGTAGGTCAGTTTCTATATTTCCTTGCCTATATATAACAGAAAAACAGGGACATTTAACATAAGATTAGAGACGTTATATATACTCCAAATTTTTTTTCAAAAAGAAAAAAAATGGGGGGCAGAGATTTAATTATCGTTTGCATGACAATAATGCTTTTACTCTCATTTTTTGGATCAGAAGAAGTCTTGGCTGATCAAAGGAAATTTCTGAATCCTAGTGAGTTTTTATTTATTTTAAGCAAATTATATATGTAAGGTTCCCAACTTGCAATTATTGTTTATTGCATCAATTTTTTTTTTTCTGCCAACTTTGATTTTATTTCCTTCTCTATTGTTCCCAGAGGAAAGCATAATGGGCTGCCCATTTTCCTCACATCTTAGCTAGTTGGTAGTTTGTTTGAATGGTGAAAGTGACTTCTCAATAATATATGGCCCTTCTCCTCCAACTCCAAAACGTTTTTCTTTGCATAATATTAATTTAGAGCACAGCTCCAATCCCTCTGAAAAAAAAAAAAAAAAAAAAGTTGGATTTATTTAATATATATCCACTAATTAATATGACGTGAATTCTCATTGTTTTTGCAGGAGAGAATAAGAACAGTGCACATCATGAAAACTTAAATGAAAATAAAATCAATAACGCTAGACGTAATTCGCCTCCTGCTCATCATAATGATGCACCATCAGTTTATGGCCACAATGGCGGTGGTAATCGGAGGTAGAAATGGGAGGTGGAAAAAAACAAAAGGTGCTAGGGAAATAGCATTATCAGCAAATTAATTAAGCTATAGCTTTTACATCTTGTTAAGATATAATTAAGCTTCTTAATTCAGTTTATAATTTATACACATGTTGTAAAATGTGAATGATTCTGTGAATTATATATATAATTGAATGTTTATTTATTTGGTCTCAAATATAATCAATATGTATGAATTGCATTTGCAATATAA
>CANXYC010258153.1:0-15427 GCA_948193065.1 Aleurites moluccanus | reverse complement strand
TATGTATGAACATGGAAATTTATGATGTTATATTATTGGTATTTATGAGTATAGTGATCTGTGAGTTCTACGGGTTTATGGTGGCCTTAAGCTTACCCTTGCCCTAGGACCGTCGCACCACTGGAGTTGGGGTGTGACATTAATGAATTCAAGGATTTTACAATTTAAAGCTCACAAATTGATGCTTTATAAATATAGGCTCTCTAAGCCATATACAATAATGATTTTAATGCAAAATCTTAATTCAATGATTTCAATTGTTGTTCTCTTGTTTTCTAACCTTCTTAACCTTCAAAACAACTTGTATTTATAGCCCAACATCAAATATGACTGTTAGGATCTAAAATATAGCTGTTAGAACCCTTTCCAATGGCTATTTTTTGTGTTAGAGTCATATGGGTCGCGCTTGCCACTCTTGAGTCGTGCCCGCGACTAAAGTGGCATTTTGCTATTGGACCTTTTTGAAGAAACATCGCGCCTGCGACTTCTGGTGTCGCACTCGCGACTTGTTTTATTCATATCTCAAGTTATACAACTCCAAATCACATGTTGTTTTTTTTGTTGGAAACTTTAAGATATCTAATACAACTTTGTAGTTATCACAACTCCTAAATCTTCCATATTAATATCTTAAAAAATTATAATATTTTATTATGCTAATCTATAAGACAGTTTGAGCATGCTTCACTAATTCTTCAATTTCTCCTTCTATTGAGCTTGAAATCCCTTAATTATTTTTTCATATGAAATTAGACATATAGAGCTTCAATTATTTAGAATGGCATCCTCAAATTCTTCTTTTATAAATTTTCAACAACATTTTCAATTTGCATTATTAATTCTGTCCTAGTCTGTCTGCTTGAGCATAATTCATTCAAAAATTCATATCTTCATTTTTCAATGTCCAATGCTCAATCCAATTTTTGTTCCTAAAACTAGACATCCATTTATTTCCATCCATATATGGTTTATCCTATTAGCTTCTCCCAATTTATACAGAATTTGGTATCCAATCAGACTTTGTGCAAGTCTGTTAGTTTTTCGGTGTCACGCCTTCAACTTTCTCGAGTCGCGCTTGCGACTTCCATGCGTCACACCCGCTACTAGAGAGACACTGTTCATATGAGACTATTAGATGTTTTGATAAATTTTCATTTTAATTTTGCGTCGGTGACTACCCATATCGTGCCTGCGACTTCCACTTGTCGTGCCTGCGACATACCAGCAATTCAGAATTGTCTTCTGCACTTCTCCAAGTATGCTCCCCTTAAGCATATGCACTTAATGAATTCTTTTTAAATGTCATTCAAGACCTTTTGAATGTGTTAACATATAATTGAGCAATGTTAATGATTTCTCATGCCTTAACCAACTCAAATAAATGTTAGTATAAGTAACACATTTATATTATTTTATTATCATCAAAATCAATATTAAGCCTAAGAGGGCTAACATAATATTTTTAGTATAATTTAAACATTCGTTATTTGTATCATTGTTATTTTTATTTATTAATATTCATAAATTTTTATTAGAAGTAACACTAGACAATCTATATATAAGATATAAATATCGTCAACTAATGAACAGTGCAATCCAAATAGATTTTGGATTAGTCAATTATGATTTTGCCTTTTTTTTCCTTAGTACATTTACAAAACGATGCCATATGATGGTTAAATTATCATTGTATTTGAATTTACCTATATGCCTTTCTTCCTACGCCATTTAAACAAAACGATGTCGTTTAAGGGCTGTATTTGTCATTTCATTTGCCTTCATTCACAAAAGTTGTGGGAGAGAGTAAAACCATATGTGCACACGGTTTTCAAAAATCACAAATTTCTCGTTGTCCCTCTCTTTACTTTCTTTTTTCTTCCTTTTTTGTTTTTTTGAATCTATTTTCATGTTTCTTCATATCCAAATCTATTACGTCTATTGTGTTTCTTTTCACATTATTCATAGATATAGAGAAAAATAAATAAATGAAGAGGATAATTATAGATCAGAAGAAGATCCCTTTTTTTTTGTAAAAATTATTATGTATCTTCTAAAAATGATAAGTTTCGGGAAGAGGTTCATTCATGAAGAAGATGTTAGGGACGATATAAGGTTTACAGTAGGAGAATATTTATATTTGTTAATGTTCGATTTTATTATTTAATGATTGGATCCATTATTGGTTTAGTTAGGATTTAATTGCATGCAACTTATTTTTTGTTAATAGGCTTTTATGGAAAATAACTTTTCCTCTAGAATTTTTTTATGCATTTGTTTCCTTCTAGAGAAGTAAGATAGAAATGGGAAAACAATTTCTAAGGTTTTAAATTATTTTTTTAACTTTTGGAGTTTTATTTGTTTGTTCGACCAATATATATAATGTTCAATCCCTTTCTCTTTTTATTTATTTTTTTTTCTCTTTTAGCCACTACTGTCTCTCTCTAAAATTATCTACACATATATCTTTCTTGTTGGCTTAGGTCTAATGGTTGTTTCAAGAACTGAAAGCTAATGATGCTGAAGTTTGGATCTGGTTTTTCCCTATATTTTTTTGATCTTGTATGTCCTTTTTTACCTGTTGTGTTCTTTCTTATTTTTTTTAATTGGAGAAGATGTTGTGTTCTTCGAACTTTTCTTAGTGAATTTTAATATTTTTCCTATATTTTTATTTTTTTCTACCAGTGTATTATTTTTATATTGCTATGTCTTTTTTTTGTATTTTTTTTATTTAATACCTAATTTTATTTTTTTCCTGATTTTACAGACCTTTTTGATTCTGGCGGTGAAGTTGATGCATGTATGTTAAATCTGGTTATCTCAAATCAAGTTTCCTCAAAATTGAATTCGTTCATTCATTCATTCATTCTTCTTCTTCTTCTTCTTCTTTTTTTTTTTTTTTTTTTTTTTTTTTTTTTATGTCAGTATGCTCCAGTTTTTACAGGATATATAACTTACATGAAATTCCCAAAAGAGTGCCAAAATCTTGGAGAGAATTTAGCCCTAGAATAATTACATGTGTAGAGATACATCATTAATCAGATTAAATTTGATGAAAGACAACATATTTTGTTCTCTTTTCCCATGGATGAAGAGCTACTACACTAATCTCAAAGCATGTAGATATATTTTACCGCAAAAAAGTATTGTAAGATATTAAAAAAAAATGAAAAGCCTTTTCAATTTAGTTTTATTGCCATTATTATAATTCTTGCTTACAAAATCTTTCTTTAGACCAAATTTAGGTCATATCAAATATTACAAAATAAGCAAAACATGTAAATAGAAAAAATATGACTAAGCTGACATGTGTAAAATATTGCTTTTGGAATCCTTTTAGCCAAACAGGTGCTAATGGAGGGAAGTTCATGTGGTAATTAAATTAAATTAAATTAAATGTGTTTTGAGATATCACGACCCGATCCGGCGAGCCGCGACTGTCCTAGGGTGCGGGAGATGCCGAGGCGAATAGCACCCGTAGAACATATCAATCTCATCAATACAATAACAATATTACAGCGAAAATATCTATACCCGTCATTAATTAATAATAACAGTATATAACCATACACTACACATATGTACTATTCATTCTGTCACTCTGTCATTCATTCTGTAACTTTTTGTAAATACCATAATCATATCATTAATAATCTCCAATATTCCCATACATACATGTTCATACACTAACTATACCGTACAAAACCCATGGAGCAGCTAGGATATGAATATACAAAATAATACAGCGTTTAAAATAATTACACTGCTATAAAACTGCAGAATCCACAGAGAATCAAAAGATTGGGATATCTGCCTCCTACTCTGCACCTGAGAGGGTAAATAGTGAGAGGGTGAGTATATATGATACTCAATGAATCTAATATGCATCGACCAATAAAATAGGTAATGGAATATCAATAAGCAATAGGCAGATGAAATAAATGAATCAATCTGCTCAGAATCTCTGTAATATAGAATCAAATATAAAATATGACTGTAAGTAAACAATCACATCAATGGAATGTATATCACATGGATAAGATGGAAATGACAGATATAGAGCCATGAAACGCATAGAGATGTATCAAGCACAAATCACTAATATAAATAAACATAAGACTATATGGGTCTTATGACTAGGACATCCCTTTTTAGTATATGGTACTATAACAATACATTGTGCATAATGCCAACAGTATGAGCTCACTACCCTGTCAGGACGGTAGCTCTGTCAAATCATCTCGGAAACAAATAGAAACAATAACACGTCAATAGATACTATTTTACAATAATGGCATCACCAATATCAATAACTCATCATAAATCAATTTAATGAGTAATAGAGTTAATAAGATATCAATAACAATCGATTATACGATGACCAAAGGTCTAGCAACCTATAATGGAAACAAACATAAATTGGTCATTTACGGCAAAAAAGTTGACGCAATTGGCATGCCATTGTCGCTGGCGATGATGGCATTCAAATGGTTGGCCTATGGATTTTTTGCAAGGTTTTGGTGCAATATTGACATTGCCCCAATTATCAACAACAAAACACATTGAAAGCAATCTCATAGGCATCAAATACAACTCAATAAACAATATCAAATGCATCAATTAGGCAAGGAAAAATAAGCCAAAAACCAAGAACACAATAATGCAAATTATGCCAATTAGGGTTCGGCCACCAGGCCATTTTCACAATTGGATTCCAAATGGCATTTTATCAATTTAGGTACAACATATGATTCATAAAAGACTCACCTAGCACTCCAATTCACCAAGCAAAATTGTTTTGCCACCAAATTCCTCAAATTCTTTAAAGTAGGCAAATTCGGCAATTTTCCTCAAATGAATTTTCTATAACAATGTAACCATCAATTAATCACCAATAAACATCTAATTGACTTATTCTAAACTTAATTTACACATCCTAACTCATTTGCACAAAATCACTTCACACAACTTAGGTTTAGGGTTTGAAAATTGGGCAAAAATGCTTAATGCATCAATTGATGCAATTTAACCAATTACCCAATCTAACTAACATTAAATAACCCTAATTAAACCATAAAATCAAACAAAATAACTTTATACCTCAAAAACTTGAAATGGCCGAAATCTCTAAGTTGATTTTTCTTGGATTTTTCTTGATTTCTATGGATGAAATTTGATGGAGGATGGATAATTTGATGTTTAAATCAAGTTTCCAACACTTTTCCTTTACAAAATGGAAGAAAAATTCAATTGAAAAAGATGAAGAGAAGCCACGGATGAAACGAAGAACAAATGGGCAAAAAATGCTAAGGCAAGCTTATATACTAAGTCACAAATGGCAAATTTTCTTTTGGTCCTTCAACTTTCCTTAAATTGTGCTTTTGTTATATTTTTGCTCGGTAATTTGTTCTGACAATTCCGTCGGGATTTGGAATTCAAAGTGAATATTCAAACATCTTATTTTTATTAATACTATTTAATAAAAATAGTTTTTAATAAAAATAGTTTCAGAGTCGTTCTGAAAATCAGACTGTCGAAATTTCACTATACCCCTAAAGTTCTCTTTATTTACGATTTTGCCATCGTTTACTTTATCAGTGTTCTTAAATATTTTTCTCATCTTTCTTTTTACTGTATTTACACATGAATACACATAAACATTTATCCTTTTGCCAAAATCATAAATTCATCTGTCGACCGTACTGCTATTTTTGCAGTAGCAATATCGGTACCGATAATTTCGAAAAAGTTTCTCATTTTTGCTCTAACTGAGTTTTCAAAATTATCTTTAGTCATTTTGATAATTTCAAACTATATACTAAGAACTTATTTCATAAAAACTTATTATGGTTTTATAGGTTATTACATGAGATGATATATTTATGTATATAATTAATTGATTTTTTTTTTGGGTTGGGGAAAATTAAACTTTAAAAGGGATTGACTTTAAACATATTTGAATGTGGTTGGGTTTGGATTGATAAGATGGATAGCACCATAGAACCTAGAGCACCACCAAAACCTTTGCCTAAAAGTTGGAACATGAATGAGTATTGTGAATACCATTAGGGTCCAGGGCACAAAACTAACATATGCAAGAACTTGAGGCATAAGAACCAAGATTTAGTTGATAATGGATATATTTTACCTCCAAGGCCCAGGCTTAACATCACAAGAAATCTACTTCCAAACCATTAAGTCCAGATAAATTGCATCTAATTTGCTAAGTTAGAATGTGATCCTATCTCTTTTATTCAATTAAATGAAAGTTATTGTTGTGTATTGGATCTTAATGACTTTCCAGATGAACTTAATAACATCTTTCAAAGTGGAAGATTCTATCAACCTCCTGTCCAACAAGCTTAAGACACTCCTCCAATCTAATCCATTCCTTCAACTGCTGAAAAATTGGAAGGCAACAATAAGCCCAAGGAAGACATTGTTCTAAAGGAACTAAAAAAGACTCAGGTAAACATTTCTATTTTGAGTGTTATCCAATCATCCTATCCTCATCCCATGCTCTTTTGAAGGCTTTGGACTAATGCCAAACTCCCATTGATGTCTCGCCTGAAACCTTGGTTGCTTCTTTAACAAACTCAACCAAGGATGCATTTATCACCTCCAACAACCATGATTTGCCTAATAAAGAATCTATCCATAACCATGCCCTTTATATAACTGTCATGGCTTAAGGAAAGACAATTCCAATAGTACTAGTGGATAATGGGTTAGTTTTGAATGTGTGCCTGTTGAAAATGGCTAGTTGTTTGGGTTTGGGAGTTGCAAATTTTACACCATTTGATCAAATTGTGAGGGCATATGACAATACCAAAAGGGAGGTCCTTGGAGTAGCTACCCTCAATGTGATAGTCGGACCAGTAATTACACCTATACCTTTCCAAGTTATTGATGTCCCAGCTTGCTTTAATCTCATCCTTGGAAGACCCTGGATTCACAAGTTCAAAGCTATACCCTCTTCCCTCCACCAAAAGCTCAAATTTCCCCATGGAACTTCTGTGGTCATAATCAAAGGGGATATGCATGGGAAAATTGAGGTCCCTAGTTCAGTGCCCATTTTGGAGATTAAGCCTGAACCTATTGAAGTTCCACTCTTTTTACACTATCCAATTCATTGAAGTTGATGGAGGTAAAGAAATGGTTCCTTTTGATTTTGACCCTTATGGAAATATAGTTATGGCTAATATCTTGAAAAAATGAACTATTTTCCTAGCTTAGGTTTGGGAAAGAATAAACAAGGGATAGTGTCATTAAATGACTACCCTGTGGCTATCCACCATTTGGGCTTGGCTATGAATCCACAAAAGAGGATGAAAAGGAAATTCAAAGGAGGCCTAAGATAAGGGTTGAGGCTAAGAAGAAACATGAATCTTTTGATTGGCAAATGCTCCCTTACTTTAAAACTATAAATGGATACTTTGTGAAAGAGGGAGAAGATTTCACTTATTATGGTTTTCTTGAACCTTGGCATTGCCCTTTAACCAATAAACTGATCCCAAATATGAAATTTCTTTAATATCAAGCTTAATCTAGAAGAATGCGAACCAATCTACATGCTGGAGAAAGATTGGGAAGAAAATATGGAATCCACTCTCTTTGAGTTAGTTTCTATGATTGGATGTAGAGAAGAAACATACCCTACAATGCTTATTTAGACCACTCTTTCCTCACCACAATATTGGTACTATGAGAAGATAGCATGCCTTGATGAAACCGAGCTGGAGTCCGAATCTGAACTTAAGTTTGAGTCTTCTGAGTCCAAGTCATCTGAGTCTGAGTCTTCCTTCTTTTGTTATGAGTTTGTAAAAGGCCTCTCTAGGCTTTCTTTTAGTTGTGATGTAACCTATGATGATGAGACTTTTCTTGCAATTAAAGCTTTGCCTTTTCCTCTTATATTTCTTTGTCAGATTCTTTTCATGATTCTAATCAAAATGAGACATTAAATGAAAAAGAAATAAATGAAATAATAAAGGAAAATAAAAAATCAATTAATTTTGGCACAAAAGATAATGCAAAACTCACATACATTGCATTTTCATACTATGATAAGGATTCTTTATACCAAGAAGTTCTAGAATTTAATGACTGTTTTGCATGAGAACCTGAGAATATGACTGGAATTGATCCAAACATTACAATTCATAAGATCCCAACTTATGTGCATATGAAGTCTGTCAAGCAAAAGTTGAGAAGGTTAAAGGCATAACGATCACTGAAGATTAAGGAAGAAGTTGGTAAGCTACTAAAGAAAAAATTCATTGAGCTGATTACATACCTTTCATGGTTAGCAAATACAGTCCCAGTATCATAAAAGGATGGAAAGTTAAGGATGTGTGTCGATTATAGGGATTTGAACAAGGCTTGCCCAAAGGATGGCTTTCCTTTACCTCACATTTACTTATTAGTGGACTGCATGGGAGGTTCCGAGGTAGTCTCTTTGACTGATTTGTATGCTGGCTATAATCAGATTCAGGTTAATTCCCTGATAAGGAAAAGACCACCTTCGTCTCAGAATGGGGTACCTACTGCTACAGAACGCTGGGGTAACCTATTAAAGGATGACAACCACCATTTTCCATGACATAATTCACAAGGAAGTAAAAGTCTATGTGGATGACATAGTGATAAAGTCTGCAATGGTGGAAGGGCACCTGAATGCGTTAAGGAAATTCTTCCTTAGACTTTGGCAGTACAATATGAAGCCGAATCCTACTAAGTGTCTTTTTGATGCATCTTCTGGGGTGTTTCTGTGATACATGGTCAGTAAGAAGTATGATGACAACCAGGGTATAATACTACTTGCATGCAAATTTAGTTAGCTAATGGTAAACCTTGGTTCTGGGATATATTCAATTTCATAAAAAATGAGCAGTATCTAGAAGGGACATCAAAATCAAACCGCATGACACTAAGGCAGCTAGCTAGCAACTTCATCTCGAATGATGATGTATTGTACATAAGGGCATGGAACAGTATTCATCTTAGATGAGTCACAGAAGAAGAAGCTCAATAGATCATGGAACGGGTTCATTATGGAGAGCAAGAACTGCATATGAATGGCTTTTCCTTGGCAATGAATATTATGAATTTGGGATAATTTTGGCTAACCATGAATGAAGATTGTGCTCAATATGTATAAAGATGACATAAGTGTCTAATTTTTGCCAAGTTATAAAAAAGACCTCCTATTCCACTACAGCCAACTACAACTCCCCGACCATTTGCAACTTGGGGTATAGATGTCATCGATTGCATTAGTCCAAAATCCTTGAATGGACATGATTATATCCTTGTTGTCATTGACTATTTCTCAAAGTAGGTAGAAACAACCTCTTATTAGGTATTGAATGCTTAAAAGGTAGCATATGTCATTCAGACCAATATAACATGTCGATATGATTACCTTTCGAGGTCATAATAGACAATGGCTAGCATTTACAAAAAGAAGTAGTTAATTTGTTTAAAAGGAAAAAAAATCCTACATCATAAGTCTTCACCTTACCGTCCGCAAATAAATGGGGTAGTTAAAGCAGCAAATAAGACCCTCAAGAATATCCTACAAAAAATGATCACCAGTCACAGGAATTGGCATGAGCATCTTCCATATACATTGTGGGGATATCAGACCTCTATTCGTACCCCAACTAGGCAACTCTTTATTCTTTAGTTTATGGCATGGAAGCAATTCTTCCAATTGAGTTGCAAATCCGGTCTGCCAGGGTCATATGCAAAAGTCAGTTGGATGAAGCAGAATGGATCAAGGGGTATCACGATCAACTTAATGCCATAGACAATAAGAGAATGGATGCTTTGTATCATATTCAAGGTCATCAATAAAGTTTAGCCAAGTATTTCAACAAAAGAGTGACCAACATAGGATTAGAAGAAGAAAACTTGGTCATGAAGGAAATTAGAGCTTTAGACAATCCAAGAGGAAAATTTTGACCTAACTCGGTTGGTCCTTATATATTTAAGAAGATCCTATCAGATGGAGGAGCTATACTCATGGATATGGATGGGAATGAATTTTCAAACCCATGTAATATGGATAAGTTAAAAAGATACTTTGTATAATGTTTGTGAGTTTTGTAAACAAAACTATGAGGACCTGATTCTCCCAAAAAAAGAATTAAAATGTAAAAGTGTTATAGAGATACGTAGGCAACCTATTTTGGGTTTGGTCCAAATCATAATAAAATCATTATTTTTTGTACCAAGATTAATTAACTCTTGCTCGCTAAGTTGAAAACCTGATAAGGTGGCTTAGGCAAAAATTAGAGCAGCTTGGTAAGTTGAAAAATTGAAAAGACAGCTTGGACAAAAATTAGAGCAATAATAAAAGAAAAAGAAAAAAATAAAGAAAAAGATAAAAAAAAATAAATAATAACAAATGTCTCATTTTGGTTATCATTGATCTGGCAAGAATTCAAAAGGCATATATCATAAATCCTGTTCCATTCATCATGGTCAATATAAAAAATAAGCTCCCATCTCGTTTTATCCAAATCATAAAAGATCTTGAGTTCAAACCAATGTCAAAAATATCCAAGTCAAAATAAAGTCCTAACTAATCCGAAATGTGGACGAAAGTTGGAAAAGAAAGTCTCTAACTCTAAGTCTTTAACTCTAAGTCTTCCTCCTCCTAGGATGAATGTCCCTATCATCGTCAGAATCCTCGTCATCATAATCCATGTCATTAGTTAGTTGCTCAAAAACTCTATCATTAGCTGGTCTCCTAGAATCCCTGTCATTAGCTAGTTGCTCAGAATCTCTGTCATCAGCTAGTTTCCTAGAATCCTTATCATTTGCTGATCTCTCAGAATCCATCACTATCATCTTTGTTACTCCATTAACTAGTGCCTTTGTGTCAACTGTAGGTATAGTGTATCATCAGTCTCTATGTCTGCCTCTAGCTCTTTTATCTAGTAACCCACCTAATCTTCTCAATAGGCTAAACAAAAATGATGAACTAGACATCATAGCACTCTAACTTATCTGACAAGCCAATTGGTCTAACAAAATGCATAAACCTCCTCAAGCCAATCATTATGGCCTAAGCAACAATAATAGTGATCAAGGATGTAGGAAAAATAACCTCATATGGTAGAATACCCTGAGACTGACCCATCTGCCTCAGAATCCTGATTCCCTAATAAAAGGTGGTCAACCCTGTGCCCATCAAGTAAACCATCATGTATCCATAGATCATTATGATAAAGGAGCTAATCCTATACCATAGGCAATACCACATAAAATCCTCTAGATCTAACTCTAAGAGCTAACCAGTCCACTCCCTTTGAGAGTCAAAATGGATCAAGGTTTTGTGTCGACGGTACCTAGGGAAGCCTATCTAGAAGACTCACTATATGAAGATAATCCTTTAGCCAAACCTAAGTCATTCTAAAGCAATCAAGAAAATGATCAATGAAAGAAGAAGTTTGTACCTGAAGGATAACTGGGCTAATTGACCAGAGCCCCTCAGTCCTATAACAACTGTCCAAGTTGTGCAAAGCCTCATTTGATCTAAAAAAATAACTCAAGCTTAATCTGACCATAACTTCCCAAAAAGAACCTTTAGGCAACATCTGACCTTCCAAGTTAGTCTTTAAACCAAAACTAAGCATGACATCATCCTCAACCCTTTATACCAATCTAAACTAAATGTGGCTTCGACTAATAACATTGCTAAAACCTTACCTTTCCATTGTCACTGCTCTATGAGTAGACAAACCTATGCCTAATACATTACCAATTCCCTCTCAACCTCAATGACCACCTAAGTGATCTAAGTTATTTTCTTTCCAAAGCATCATTTTCCCAAAAGTGGGCCATCTCATTAAATCATGGTCTCCCCCAAAGGTGAGTGATCTCTACAAAAGACCAAATCATCTTTGGGAAGCTCAAGTCAATATGACCTCATCCTTTCGACCAAATTCCAAGCTTAGGCCAAATAGAACACCAAAACCCCCTCTGACTGTCAAAATGACCAAGTCATCCTTTTCCCAAAAGTGGGCCATCTCATCAAATCACGGTCTCCCCCAAAGGTGAGTGATCTCTACAAAAGACCAAATCATCTTTGGGAAGCTCAAGTCAATATGACCTCATCCTTTCGACCAAATTCCAAGCTTAGGCCAAATAGAACACCAAAACCCCCTCTGAATGTCAAAATGACCAAGTCATCCTTTTCCCAAAAGTGGGGCATCCTACTAAAACTTTAAAAAAAATCTGACATTTCTCCTAAATTGTCACCTTAAAACCTTAGTAGTTTAGGTCAGCCTTTCACTGGTTATTTACTTTATCAAAGTATACATCCATAGATCAGACTTATGATGCACTTCATAAATTGTCATTTTAACACTATAGTTGTTTAGGTTAGCCTTTCATTAGTTCAAGGTATCCAATTCATCAAAGCATGCATGCCTAGATTAGACTTAGGATGCACTTTATAAATTGTCATCTTAACATCATAGTTGTTTAGATCAACCTTTTATTGGTTCAAGGTATCCAATTCATCAATAGAATACATGCCTAGATCAGACTTAGGATGCACTTCATAAATTGTCATCTTAACACCATAGTTGTTTAGATCAATCTTTCTCTAGTTCAAGGTATCCATTTCATAAAGGCATTCATAATTTTTGCACGCCTAGAATAGACATATGATGCATTTCATACTAGAGTTAGAGTCTTAACGCAGCAAATTAGAACTTAACAAACCCTCTTAGGGTAGCTCTAATCACATATTATATGATTGGGTTATAGTTGGCATCAACATTTAAACTTATAACAGAGTTAGGACTTCCTTTTCTAAAATTGACTATCTTAAGATAACCTTAGGTTTTGCATTCGACATTGGAATAACATTATTATCAACCTAGCATAGAGTGAGGACTCCTCATTTTGAGACTTATAGTAGAATTGGGTTTCTCTTTTCTAAAGTCAACCATCTTGGGGCATTCTAAGGATTCACATCTTGGATCTAGCATAGTACCTTCTTTACTGCCTTAGAAGTTTTTTAGACCTCAAGGCATCTTTAGGAGTTTTTTATTCTTAAGTGTAACCTTAGGAGCTTTTCAAACCTTCCTAAGATAGCCTTAGGATACATTTCTAAGGACAACCTTAGGAGCTTTTCAAACCTTCCTAAGATAGCCTTAGGATACCTCCCTAAGGGTAGCCTTAGTAGCTTTATTAGACCTTCCTAAGATAGCCTTAGGATACCTCCCTAAGGGTAGCCTTAAGAGCTTTTTAGACCTTCCTAAGATAGCCTTAGGATTCCTCCCTAAGGGTAGCCTTATGATCTTTTTAGACCTTCCTAGGATATGCTTAGGATACCTCTCTAAGGGCAACCTTAGTATTTTTTCAGGCCTTCCTAAGATAGCCTTAGGATACCTTCCTAAGGGCAGCCTTAGGAACTTTTCAGATCTTCCTAGGATAACCTTAGAGTAACTCTCTAAGGGCAACTTTAGGAGCTTTTTAAACCTTCTTAGGATAGTCTTAGGATCTTTTTACCCAATACGACCATGGTATCTGTGTTCACTATCATTATAAGTACTTTTTAAGAAAAGTAATCATGATGAGGGGCAGCTGTGAACACGTAATTTTACACCTTTAATCCTATTCGGGACCATGCCAAACTAATCGGCGCCAATTAGGGTCTGAATTGCCTCCGAAACGACCAACCAAAGCA
Organism: Aleurites moluccanus; assembly: GCA_948193065.1. Classification (NCBI taxonomy): domain Eukaryota; kingdom Viridiplantae; phylum Streptophyta; class Magnoliopsida; order Malpighiales; family Euphorbiaceae; genus Aleurites; species Aleurites moluccanus. Next base: position 1,725 of record CANXYC010258153.1, on the reverse strand, counting down.
AAAGCTAGCTAAACGCCTCCCTATGGTAGCTGGCGGCACCACTAACACCTCTAAGGCTAGTCAACGACTCCGCCAAAGCTAGTTAGTGGTATTTCCAGTGAAGGCCGGTGGCAACCTCCGATTTTTGCAGAATCCCATATTGGAAATGCAACTCTTTTATCCCCTAGCTCTTTATTATAAATATTATGTCTAACACCTTTTCAAAAATACACTAGAACATTTAAGTTGAGTTTTACTTAACTGGCTCTCCTTTCTCCCTCCTTAATCAATATTCTTTAATATAAATGGTTCATTTCTCTTTGATTTCAAACCGATTTCTTCAATTCTCTTTAAGTTGGATGAATAGAATATTTATCCTAGCAATTGGAGCCCTAAATTAATCTCTTTTTGAGTTAATTTAGCATCACTTTTGGACTAAATTGGACTAATAATCAACTTGGCTAATTAATTAAAAAAATACTTGGATAATTAGGACTAATTTGATTATCCTAGTGAAAAGTGAAACTCCGATCCGGAAGAACTCTAAGATGCCCTCCGTCCAAGTCACGAAGCAAGGTATTGTGTGCTAAACTCAATCTTTTCAAGTAAATGCATTTCATATTGCATCTCTTCTTTTTATACCTTTCTTTAATTTGGTAAAACATCAAACTAAAGAACAATTGATTGCATCTCTCTTCTTCTACCTTTTTTTTTTAAATTGGTAAAGCATCAATTCAAAAACCAAAACATGATAAAATAGAAGAGGTAAAATCATACTTTTCTTAAAATCAGACCTAACCTCCTTTGCAAAAAGGAAAAACTGCATGGATTTTGATTTCCATTCAAAGGGATATGCCGAGCTATTTCATAGCTTCGAATATAAAAACACCAAAAAACCATCCTTTTCCTAAATTATTTTTTATTTGATTTTATTTTGGGGAATGTGTGGTCAACTTAGAACCCATCAGGGTGTCATGACCTATCTCGGAAGTCGTGACGGTCCTAGGGTACGGGTGATGCATAGGCGACCAGTACCACGTAGAACCTAATAAACTATCTATATGTCATGCATCAAACAAATATCATTCAAAATAATTATAAAATGCTGAAGAAAATTCGACAGCATATCCTCTAAAATTGGACTATGCCTATGAAATCAAAACTCACAAATAGCACTTCTATAATATTTATTCTCATCTCAAACATCATGATCCCTCTGGATCGCCAATCAATTTCAATATCATCGTCTATCTCCAAAATCAATATATTTAAATAACATACATTTCAATCATATATAATAACTCAAACATTAATTATAATCAACAATATATATATATATGCAAACTTAAGATTATCTACATGTCACATACTAATTACAGTACCATGGAACTATTCTAAGTACTTTCTATTACATTACTTTAAGATTTGGATTTTACGTGCAAAAGATCTCCACGGCAGAAGAAAACGTTGCCAATGGCATACGGGCCTCACCGAAGACCTGAAAACAACAAACACTAAAGGGATGAGTATAAAAATACTCAGTGAGTTCATAAGCATAAGGATGCAGTAAATGCATTATGAATAAAGTTAATACCATCATAGTATTTAAGTATGTATATACATATATATCTATAGCTTATGAATAATAGAATTATTATCTGATATAATAACAATATATATTAACCATGTATATAATCACAGGTAGCACATATATGATATCACAGGATTTGGGTTACTTTAAACTTT
>CANXYC010258020.1:0-12305 GCA_948193065.1 Aleurites moluccanus | reverse complement strand
CCCCCAGTTCACAAAAATTTTAAAATTTTTCGATTTCATCCTAACAGCCTTTAAATCACTTCTATGCCTAAAATCAAATCATATAACATGCATATATATCATTTTCATGCATAAATACACAATAACAACATGTTATAAAGAAAATAAAAATTTCCCCCTAAGTCCCTCTTTAAGGGTTCCTATAGAGTTTAGGTTGAGGTGTTACAGGATGAAAGTTCGGGAATTAAGTCATAATTTTTCCATATGATTTTTCTATATTAACCAACACTTAGAACAAAATGTCATCTTCTTCTTCTTCTTACAAAGAGGCCGAACCATTCCCCCTCCCATTTCCCTTCCATTTCTTCACCAAATTTCATCAAAATTCTTAAAAAATTTCATAGAAAAATAGACTTCCAACTTTGTTCTATCCATCTCTTCCATCAATTTGCTAAAAAGCTTAAAGAATATCAAGGACTAATTGAAGGGTGGTTTCGGGTTCAACACCCCATCAAGGTAAGGATGTGATTTTCTTAGTTTAATGGTTCATTTAGATGATTTAGGAGTTGAATTTGATGGGTTTATAGTTAATTTGCATCAATTGATGCTATTTGTTAGAAATCCCTAATTTGTTTAGTTATATTGAAGTTGTAAGAAAGAGTTTGATGATTTAGTGTTTGATTGTGTTAATTAGCATTAGAATATGTTAATTGGATGTGAATAGATGAAAAATTGGTAGTTTGTTTAATATAGAATTAGAGATTTGACAAATGTGTGTTATATTGGTGATTTTGCTTGGAATTGGCTTGTTCAAAGTGATTTGAAGCATTAGGTGAGTCTATAATGCAACAAATAACATGCCTAATTGATTGAATTGATTATTGGAAACAATCCTTGAAAACCCACCTTTGGCCGAACCACCTAGCCCTATTCACCCTTTGAATTTTTGCTTGGTTTTTGCTTGAATTCCCATGCCATTTGATCCCATTTTAATGTTGTTTAATTGTGTTTCTTTGATGCTTATACCATTGTTGACAATGTAGCTTTTGTGTTGGTTGAATTGGGCAAGTCAAGTTTGCACCTAAACCTTACCTATTGGCTTGCCATTATATGCCCACCATGTGTTCGATGAAATGCCTAGTTCATTTGCCTTTGGCCTATTGTTTTGTATTCCATAGGCCTACCATTTGAATTCCATTGTCGGTAGCGATGTTGGCATGCCAATTGACCTACCATTTTTCACCACCGAACCAACTTTTGTTCCATGTGTTTCTTAATTGCCAAACCATTTATCATTGATTGTATGTTATCTATAGCATTGCCATTGTTCTTATTGATAATTGAACTGATTGATATTAGACTAATTGATTGATGGATGCCATTGTTGCATAATGGTATCCCTTGTTATATTGACCCTTATGTGGCTTGACAGAGCTATCAATCCGACAGGGTAGTGGGAAAATACTGTCGGCGATGTGCACATTGTATTACTGATATCCTAGCTAGGAGGGTTATGGTCCTGGCCATAGTGTCTGATCAGCCTTATGCTTACTGATACTGATATGTTACTAGAGACCTATATGGTCCATACTGAATACTGGAGATTTTATGATTTTTTATCATACAATCCATCCCTTTATCTGTCTTTCCATATGATACCGACCCTATATTGTATTCCTTGGCTATACTGTACTTAATGTTAATTCTATACATTGTTATCAGTTCTATTGATACCAATGCTTTATTGATGCCAACTGTTTTATATTTTGATGCATGTAGATTCACTGAGTATCATCTATACTCACCTTTTCATTGTTTACCCATTTTAGTAGAGGAATAGGCTGCAGAATCCTGTCATCTACCTTCTGAGGATTTCTGCTACAGTCTGATGTATATTTTCTGATATTTCTATATTTTTATTTTGGTGTTCATTATCTAGCTGCTCCGTGAGTATGTATGGGTTAGCTAAGAGATGAACATGTGTATATGATACTTGACGATATATATATGGGTTATATGATGATTATGTGATATGATATATGACTGTTATAGCCAATTGCAGAAATTTTACAGAATGGATGATAACTAATTAATATGGATAATATATTATGGTATAGATTGTGCATATGATACTGAGTTCTACGGGTGTTGATCACCATTGACATCTCCCGTGCCCTAGGACCGTTGCTGTCATAGGGTATGGGAAATGCCAAGGCAACCAGTACCTCGAAGAACCCATTCTTTTACTTTAACTTTACTTTTACATACTAATAATGTCATTAGTAAATATTCCATAACCATATGATATATTTTAGGTAGTAAATTTTTTTTAAAACATCATAAGATCTCTTACAGAAAAATTGACAGAGTTTCCTCTATAACTCTGACTTAATCTTTCTGCAAGAATCAAAGATTTACACTCCCAGTAAACATACATCCCCTTATAACCTCCATTAATCAACACAACTCAATAAGCACTTCAGTAATTACTTCACATCTCATATCATATATGTACATCATTAATATTCTCATATCAAATTTAGTTAACATTTTGATTAAATTAAAAACATTAAACTCCTAATCAAACCAAGTCCTATATACAATATACCAAGGAGCTTCTATACACTGGTGTAACTACAATACATACATCTGAAATCCAAGGCTGAAGATAACGTAGCCAATGGATATCTGCCTCACCGTGGTCCTGAAAACACTTAACAACTTTGGGGCGAGTATAAAATTATACTAAGTGAATCTAAATATATGAAAATGCAATACTATTCAAGAAAAGCAACATCTATCCATTAATGATCTGCAAATAATAGGTAGCTGATAATTGAATAATGAAATACATATAATGAACCATAATGCATATAATATAACAAGTATGGGTTATTTGTAAACATATCATAATATAATACTACACTTTTATTTCATTTCTCTACTTTCACACTTCCATATTTCCATCCCACACACCATTATGTAAGGGAGATCAACCCTTATGGCATAGAGAATTTCACCCTCTCTAGCAAAGGTCCAAGAATATATATATCTGTGTGCACACAGCCGATGGATTTACCCACTACACCATCGAAGTAGTCTTGTTATAATATTATATGCAAATGTCCCATTTAGTATGAATGTATTAATATTAAGTCTCAAATATGATTATAATGATGCTAAATAATATTACAAAGGTCAAAGAAATAATATTGCACAATATGAAAATTTTGGTCTCCAGGGCCCAGTTGCGCCAGCGCAGCTGACACACCTAATTATGGGTCCGTTTCTCTTTTTTCAGGCACTTTTCTGGGTTTCCTTGTAATCGATATTTCCATGGCAATTCCTTTATACAAATGATAAATAAATATATATAATAAGCAATTAGGCTTGGTTAGACATCAAAAAGCCTTTCATAACAAATTTCATATAAAGTCAAAGTTTATGTCAAATTTAGACTTTTCGGCAACTCTGTTTTAGGTCATTTTGATAAAACTGCTCAAAAGTAGATCATCAATAGTTTTCAAGTAAGGATATCATTTTATATGCATAAATGCATGACTTGTGAATGAATAATGCATGATACATATATATAGACTCATCTCAAACAAAAACTCAAAGTATTATCCCAACAGGCCTAGTCGGCCCGTGACTCGCCGTCAGTGACCCTAGCTTGGGAAGTTTCTCATATATTAATTAAATCACTCCGGTAAGACTTTATAACATTAAATAACACATTATGTACATCAAAACACATAAAGCATACACATTATGCACTATAAACCATACTTTACACAATTTATCCTTTTTCCAATCCTTTATGCAATAAACACATTCTATCACCACATTTGACTTACATTTCAAATATTCATTACTATTATGCCATATTAATAACTCATATATACTTAGTTCAATATTTCATATCAAACATACACCATATTTCAAGTTTAGCTTCCAAGTACTTATATCAAACATCTTTTCTATATCTAAACTTGTACATTTACATTATTTTCATCACTAAACCATATTCAAATACTTCCTTCCTAATCACTTCAAACTAACACATTGAACCTACAAAGTCAAATGGTTCGGCCTAAATGGAATTCATTCCATTCATTCATTTTTCAACACCATTCATTCATACAACTTAAATATACATGAAATACACAATATTCAATCATTTAAACCTATTAAACACCAAAGTACAAATCATTCTTTAAGCTCCTCAATTTTTGGACAAAATGAAATACCATCCAAATGAATTTGTTTCCATTAAATAACCACTAATTCATATCAAACACATCAATTACAACTCATTTGAACAAAAAGATCCATCAAAATCACACTTTGATTCATACCTTTTCCTATTAGGGTTTTCCTTCCAACTTTTGATTTTTCTTCCAACCAAAACACATTTTTGTCACTAATTAATATCAAAGAACATCTTAAGAACATAATTACAACAAAAGAATGGTGAAATCACTTACTTTCTAAATAGTTCTTCCAAAACCTCAAAGCTTTGATTTTTCACTTTTTCTTGGTTTTCATTTGAATCTAAGGATCGATTGGTGTTTAGAATGATGGAATTAACATGTTTGATTCAAGAAATGAAAGAAAACAACAAGCTTTGGTGTTCATCAATGGTGGCTGAAACTTTCAAAGAAGAAAGAGAAAGTTTGAATGGTGAAATAGCTAAGGTAGAATGAAGAGATTGGAAAAATCCAACTAAATATCAATGCTGTAATCCTATATTTGAGCTTATGATAAAAATTGTGAAACCTAGCTTACTAACCATTCAATTCTTCATATTTTCATCCAATGGTTTGATTTAGGTAAGCCTAAAGTGATACCATAGGTTTGCATACACCAAATAAGTCCATAATTCAAAGGAAAAGACTAAACTATCCCTAGTTCAAGTTTGATCCTTATCCGAGCAGTTTTGCCCGGAATTATTTTCTACCGAGTTTAATCTTCCAACAATAATTCAAATAACCTTTATATCACTATTTTCATGTCATAATATTCTCTTTTACCATCAAATATGATGTTAATTCTATAAATAACTCAAGGGGTGTGAAATGACCATTTTGCCCCCAATGCATCAAAAACTCAAATTTACCCAATTTCCTCCTAACAGCTTTTAAACCCCTTCTATTCATACAAATACATCATATAACATGCATACATGTCAGATTCATGCATAAACATATAATAATTCACAACATATAATTCAAGGCAAAAATCCCAAGGTTGCCCCTTTATAGTTCAGGTTCTAGGTTTAGCTGATGTGTTACATTCTACCCCCCTACAAATAAATTCATCCTCGAATTTATTTAAGGCTATAGGTAGAATAAAACCTAACTCATGAAATAGGTGAAGGTACTTATGTCTCATTTCAGCCTCACTCTCCCAAGTAAATTCCTCTGTACTTCTGCTATGCCACAATACTTTAACCATAGGAATGCTCTTGTTGCGAAGCTGTCTTATTTGCTGATCAACAATTTCAACTAGTTCTTCCTCATAAGCTAAATCTTCATTTACCTCTACATCCTGAAGTTGAAGAATATGAGATGGATCTTATACATATTTCCTTAACATAGAAATATGAAATACTAGATGTACATGTTCCATATTTAGAGGAAGTGTCAATCTATAGGACACATTTCCTACTCTATCTAGAATCTCAAAAGGACCAATATATCTAGGTGACAATTTTCCTTTCTTCCTAAATCTCATAACTCCTTTCATTGGTGAAATTTTTAGGAACATATGGTCACCTATACTAAACTGTACATCCTTCCTCTTAGGATCAACATAGCTCTTCTGTCTACTGAAGGCAGTCTTAATTCTCTCTTTAATAATGGACACTTTTTCTATTGTCTCTCTAATCAAATCAGAGCCTTCTAATTTCTTTTCTCTAGGTTCCACCCAACATATAGGAGATATGTACTTCTTTCCATACAATGCCTCATATGGTGCCATATCAATAGTGGAGTGGTAACTGTTGTTATAAGCAAATTCTATTAGTGGTAGGTAATGATCCCAGCTACTCTTATAGTCCATTACACAGAGTCTTAACATATCTTCTAAAGTATGAATAGTCCTCTCTGACTGTCCATCTGTCTATGGATGAAATGCAGTACTGAAATATAGCTTAGTACCCAATGCCTCCTGAAATTTCTGCCAAAATCTAGAAGTAAACTGAGTACCCCTATCAAAAATGAGCATCAATGGCACACCATGTAGTCTAACAATCTTATCAACGCACAACTGGGCATGTTGAGTTATTGTATAGGTGGTTTTTACTTTTAGAAAATGAGCTGATTTAGTCAACCAATCGACTATCACCCAAATAGAATCATAGCCTTTCTGTGTCCTTGGTAATCCAACCACAAAATCCATAGTTATCTGTTCCCATTTCCACTCTGGCAACTGAATCTCCTGAAGTAAACCAGATGGCTTCTGATGCTCTATTTTAACCTACTGACAGGCTAAACAAGTAGACACAAACTTAGCTATATCCCCCTTCATATTAGGCCATCAATAATGCTTCTTCAAATCATGATACATCTTTGTCACTCCAAGATGAATAGTGTATGGAGCATAATGGATCTCTTTCATAATCTGTCTTCTTAACCCATCACATTCAGGTACACACAATCTGCCATTACATTTCAACACATTGCTCTTAACTGTAAACTCAGGAGTCTTACCTTCTCTAACTAACTCCATAATCTTCATTAGCTGTGAATCTTTACTCTAGGAATTCTTTATCTCATCCAATAACAATGTTTTAACCTGAAATTATGCTATCAGCACCTGTTCCTGACCCTGTAATTCAAAATCCAAGGTTAATCCCATTGCTACCAATTTCCTAAACTCCTACACCAAAGGTTTCTCGGTAATTGTCACATATGCTAAACTACCTATAGATTTTCTGCTAAGTGCATCTGCTACTACAGTATCCTTCCCTGGGTGATATAAGATCTGATAATCATAATCCTTTAGCAATTCAACCCATCGCCTCTGTCTCAAATTTAATTCTTTTTGCTGTAGTAGATACTGAAGACTCTTATGATCTGTATATATTTCACATTTCACCCCATAAAGATAATGTCTCCAAATCTTCAAAGCAAAGATCACTGCTGCCATCTCCAAATCATGGGTAGGATAATTCACTTCATGTTTCTTCAACTGTCGTGAAGCATAAGCAATAACTTTCATATCCTGCATCAGCACACATCCCAAGCCAACTCTAGATGCATCACAGTATATGGAAAATGTACCAGTCTCTGTAGGAAGTGTCAATACTAGAGTAGTAGTCAAACAAGTCTTAAGAGTCTGAAAACTTTTCTCACAATTTTCACTCTAATGAAACTTCTCCTATTTCCGAGTCAACCTATTTAATGGAGTAACTATCTTTGAAAAATCTTTAACAAATCTTCGGTAATATCCAGTCAATCCCACAAAACTCCTCACCTCAGACACTGTAGTGGGCCGTGTTCAATTAGCTACTACTTCCACCTTCTGAGGATCAACTTTGATGCCATCTTTACTAATAACATGTCCTAGAAATACTACCTCAGTCAACCAGAAATCACACTTAGAAAACTTGACATATAATTGATGCCCCCTCAAAATCTATAATGTGATCCTAAGATGTTCTTCATGCTCCTCCTTACCCCTAGAATAGATAAGAATATCATCAATGAAGGCAATGATAAACTTATCCAAATAGGTCTTGAACACTCTGTTCATCAGATCCATAAAAGCTGTAGGTGCATTAGTCAACCCAAATGGAAATACCAGGAATTCATAATGTCCATATCTAGTTCTGAAAGCAGTTTTCGAAATATGCTCCTTCTAAATCTTCAATTGATGGTACCCTGATCTCAAATCAATCTTGGAGAAATAATAGGCTCCCTGTAACTGATCAAACAGATCATCTATCCTGGGTAAAGGATACCTATTCTTTACTATCACCTTATTCAGCTGTCTGTAGTTAATGCACATCCTCAGTGTCCCATCTTTCTTTTTTACAAATAACATTGGAACTCCCCAAGGTGAACTACTAGGTCTGATAAACCCCTTGTCAAGCAATTCCTGTAACTGTACCTTTAACTCCTTCAATTCTGGTGGTTCCATTCTGTATGGAGCAATGGATATCGGATCTGTACCAGGATACACTTTAATCTCAAATTCTATCTCCCTTTCTGGTGGCAATCCCAAAAGATCTGCAGGAAAACATCTGAAAACTCTTGTACTATTGGAATATACTCCAACTCCTTAGATACCTTTGTAGTATCCACTACTGATGCCAAATAAGCAATGCATCCTTTCTTCAACAATCTCTATGCCTCAATAGCTGAGATAAACCCTGACATTTTCTTATTTTTCTCTCCCTGAAAAATAAAATTTTCCTGCCCATCTAGTCTAAATTCTACTTGCTTTAAAGAACAATCAATAATGGCTCTATATACAGTTAACCAGTCTATACGTAATATCACATCAAACTCCAGTACTGGTAACTCAATCACGTCTGCAAGTAACTCTCTATCAGCTATCCTCACAGGACAACTTCTATATCTATAACTCACAACTACATTCTTCCCCAAAGGTGTAGCTACTTCTAATGGCATTAATAAAGATTCCCTAACTAACCCCATTTTTCTAGCAAACACAGAAGACACAAAAGAGTGTGCGGCACCAGAATCAAACAATGTGTATGCCTCAATATTATGAATAGGGACCATACCTACTACAATATCATATAATCCCTGGGCTTGCTATGGAGTCATAGCAAAAACTCTCCCCTGACCTCGCCCTGTTGGTGGCTGTACTGCTGGCTGACCCTGTCCTGTTGGTCTACCTCTACCTCCTCTACTGATCTGTACAGTAGGTTGAGATACTACTGAACTAGCCTGCAGTGGAACTCTCACAGGACACTCCCTCAAATAATGGCTAAACTGCCCACATCTAAAACATGTCCCTGCTCTAGCCCTACATTCTCTAGCATGTCTCTTTCCACAGTGCTCACATAGAGGTATCTCTATAATCTGATGCATTGGTCTATTGGATCCTTTAGAATATACTGGGGTAGGTGGTCTCATCTTGCCTCTTCTAGAATAATCCTTCCTCTGACTCTGCATTGAGGGTGTCTGATACTACCTCTGAGTAGGCCTAACTATACCAGTCTGAGATGATCCCTCTCCATATCTAGGGAACTCTCCTCCTTTGCTTCTCTTTCTCAAGTCTTTCTCTGACTTTTCTTCTTTATATTTGATGTCCATCTGTGTTGCTGCATCAATAATCTGTCCCAAAGAAGTATACTGTCCAGCTAACAGTATGTTATGCAGTGAAGCATGCAGGCCTCTCCTAAAACGACCAATCAAGTATGCCTCTGTAGGTGCTATCTGCCTGGAATACTTACTCAACCTCCTGAACTTTAAAGCATAATCAGTGACACTAAGATTCACCTGTTTTAGCTGCTTAAATCTCATAATATTTCTGTCCCTGATTCCTGTTGGTAGAAATTCATCCATTAACTTCTATTTAAATTCTTCCCAGGTGATTAAGTCATTACCATGAATATTAGCATCAATGTGCTCATCAAACCATATAGAAACATCCCTCACAAATAGCAAACCTACCAACTCAATAATCCTGGCATCTGAGGATGGTAGCTTCCTAACAACTCTGTCCACCTTCTCAATGAAGTCACTGGGTCTGTACCATACTCCCCAGAATAAGTAGGTAACTGTAACTTCAGAAACTCTGTAATACTAACACCACCCTCAGGTATGATTCTACGATTTCTTATCCTTCTTTGCTCAATTGGCACTCTCTCTGGTGCTGGTGGTATCTCAGGCTGTATAACAGGCTGAACATGTGGTGGAGGTGGTTGTGGTACAGTTGCTACCTGTGAAATGTTTAGGCATGGCCTTATAAGATTGTATAATTTACTAGACCTTGTATAATTGTGTCTAAGGAGGTTGGGTTTTAAGTAAGACCGCTTATGACTCCTTCAATTTTTCCTGGGAAATTATGTTTGGACTAGTTTATGGTATGGTTGAGCATATTCCATACTAGAACTTACCTTATCTGCCTGCCTAACACCTTCCCTAATTCGTACTAGTTTCCTTATCTGGATCTTTAGATAAGGTGGTTTGGTGCTTAGCCAGGGATAAAATCGTAGCTCATTTCCTAGAGGAAGGAAATGGATTGCATTTGTGGTCTCGGTTACACCTTTAATCGAGTGGTAACTCCTTTTTTCAGTTTGGATATTCTTTACCGATCTACCTTAGGTTCAAATTTGGACCATCGCTGCAAAAGACACCACAGTTTGGTGACTCTGCTGGGGACTTAAAAAAATAATTCCCTTAATTAGATGTTATAGACAAACTTAGGTTTCTTCTTTTTTAGGATATTTTACCATAAGTCTTTGAAATAAGATTTCTTAAAATGTTAAAAGTAGGGGCATGACCTCCTGTCTATCCCTCATCTTGTCTCTAAAAGAATGAAAACTTTGTTTGCCTTGTTGTGAAATAAATTGTTATGAAACATGCATCATGAATCATATAAGGAAAAATCTATTCCACGAACTTTATATAGCCATTTTAGTTCATATTTCCAAAAATGACTAAACCTGAATCCAAGTAACTTTTTCCTTTAAAGAGAGAGAGAGGGAAGAAAAAGTAAGTAAAGGGGATAGCCTACCTCACAAGTATCAAAAAGTAGAAGTTGAAGAGATAGAAGTCATAGACTTGGATGGATATGAAGCTGATGTGGAAGATAATCTAGAAAAGATAGAACCAATAGAGTGTGATGAAGAAGAATGGTATGAAGAAATAGAAGACTACCCTCCATGATAAATCTCTAGAAAAATGATGAAGAATAATTCTATGATATCCAAGAGGAAGAAAACACAGTTGAAAGTCTGCTCTTTTAACCACCTTTATATGAACAACTCTTTGTTACCTTGGAAGAATGGAGTAAAAGAGTGATCACCGAAGTTGAGGCATTTTTAAGTAGTTTGACTAGGCTTTATGATGTTCTATTGATTGATGCCTTAGCTAATGAAAACATAAAAGATGAGGAAGAGGAAGATCCGAAAGAGGATCCAGAAAAAGATGAAGATTAAAATAGTTTGATTTAGGAAATCTATCTTATTAGGGCTATGACCTAAAACATTTGAAATAAAACCAAGTTATAATAATACCATTTTTAAACCATTTTGAGTATCTATTTCTTGTCATTCCCTGTTTTCCCCCAATATTTTGAATATAAATGAATTACCCACAAAAGGAAAGACCACTTCACCTTTTCCTTCCCTAATTAATCAATGAAGTTATAAGTGACAAAGACTTAGTGTTTGGTCAAATGGAAATAAGAAACATTAGTAAACTCATGCTTTCACTAATTCATACATTCATACATGATACTTGGCTTTATTGCCATAGCAAACATTAGGTAAGAAGAAAGAACAAGGTTACACAACTTGGCATTGAGAAACTGAAAGGTTGGAAAGAAAAGGCGAGAAGGAAAGCATTGATTGAATAAAAATTTGCAAAAAGTTGGATTGGACTTCGTTGTTGGAAAAGGATTTCCAACCTGTCCCCAACTCATACATAAGAGGTAGCACTATACAAAATAGTTTATCTTTTGATCTCAAAGTCGAACCCAGTAAAGTAATTACTAAGATGGCATATGAATGAAATGATCAAGAACAACTCAAACGTGCCATTAGGAAAGTGTTGGATGTGGAATTTAGTGCTACCCTAAAAACCCGTTTGGAAAAAGCCCTATAATAAGTTCTTCCACAGATTGCTCAAGCCAAAGAGGTAACTCAAGAATCTAGCCATCCTAGGAATGAAACTAGAGACCCTAATCCTAATACGTTGGTGGATATAAATGATAATTATGATTTAGACCTAGACTATGAAATGGGAAAGGCTCTAAAGACCGAGGTGGTGCATAAAGGATATGAGAATCTATCTAAATAGGTTGAAAAGATGCAAACCATGCTTAAGAGCACTGGAGTTGATAGGGTTTATGATATTAAGGAATTAGATATCATTGCAGGAGAGGACCTACCTCCAAGATTTAAAATCCTCGATTTTGTCATGACCCAACCTGGGAGCCGCGACGGTCATAGGGTACAGGTGATGCCTAAGCTACTAGTACCATGAAGAACCCAATTATCTATATGGCATGGAAAACAATTCTATAACAAGCTCAAATATAGCTTGACAATTCTATAAAAATTTGGGCAGCATCTCCTCTATAAAAGGACTATGCCCAGCTGAAAAACATGCAAATAAGCACTT
>CANXYC010257995.1:0-26167 GCA_948193065.1 Aleurites moluccanus | reverse complement strand
ATAATTACACATGATAAGCATCTCACTATCATGATCATATCATGAATGCCTTCATGCTATGTTTATACCATGGACTTTATTAAACAATTATACAATATTATTCTAAACAATAATAAACACTGATTAATAAATAATGCCTTTTTAATAATATATCTCTAAAAACATCATTACAATGATTGTTTTTAGAGCACCTACACTAATAATTGGTAGGTTGCTTTATTTAATCGCTAGTAGGCAGGATATTATATTTGCCGTGTATTTATGTGCACATTTTCAATATTTTCCTAAAGAATCTCATTTGCATGTGGTTAAAAGGATTATAAAATATTTGATAGGCACACAACATCTAGGTTTTTGGTATCCAAAGAATATGCATTTTAGTTTAATTGGCTATTCCAAAGCAGATTTTATAGGTAGTTGAGTGGATAGAAAAAGTACCTCCGATACTTATCAATTCCTAGGAAATTGTCACGACCCCATCCTGGAATCATGACTGGCACTAGGGAATGGGAAGGCGATATGCCACCGGAACAAGCCTTACCTGAACATCATTTAATTATATCCCACAAATAATATAACATATAGCAAACATAATATTGAATGAAGGTATATCCTCCAACAAAATATCATCCTGCTATATAAGCAATCCGCATCATAGATATAACATAAGTGGGGATCTATTCACCCACAAGCTGATATAATATTTTTACATAAGACTAACACACTGGTAATTGGGGAAGTACTAAAAGTAATAAAATTACATAATAACCTTAAAAAGTCTAATCTCTGAGAGGAAGGAAGCAGAGTTAATCTTAAAGAAGGAAGTGAGGAAATTACCCAAGAAAATAATGAACAGGGATGAGCATTTGACTCAATGAGCTGATATAATTTAAATAAACATGCATGACAACTATTATCTATATGAAATGTCATATCACAATTCATCATCAGCAAAACAGGCAAAACATATCATCCATGATGAAAATAGTTAGTGGAACCCACCATCTATCTATAATCCATAAATATAAATGGGGAGCTGACCCCCTCCCTTGGCACTCTTAAGATCCAAATACGGGGCCACAGTGAGTCTAACTCAAACTAGGCATACCAATACTCTCTTATCCATATCCAGGGGTTACGGTGAGACTAACTCTAACAAGGCTAATCCCTGTAATAACAGCATCATACTCATTTCATAACATGTCTCATCAAATACCATCATAATGTATCATATCATAAGATTCACATTACCTAAGTTAGTATAGATGGATTCCACGCCATTCTATTTTCATTGCAACACATCAACACAAAATCAAACATAATACATCATTTAACATCATAAGCATACATGTGCATCAAAATTTCTAATGCATAATATGATAATTAAATATGTGTAAAATGGACATATATTTAATATTCATGATATGCTCAAATGTACTGTTAACTTAAATTATATCAACTCACTGTACAAAAGGAGGTATCCAGTCCTTGTTTCCTCTAGGACCCGTTGCAGAAGCACTCAGAGTATCTAAAGAAAATCACTAACAAGAATAGATTAATTATTAACTAATAAATTTTCTAATTAATTATATAAATATTTAATTTAAATTTTCTGCTTAAAATTCGGCAGAATCTCCTCTAAAATAGGACATAGCCCCTAAAAACAATAAATTTATATCATCCCATCGATATTTCAATTCAAGTAAATTATTGCCCGTATGGGGGCCTATAATAATTTATTATCACATCCTTCTTAACAATTCTCAAATCAAAACTCACAATAATGTATAAATAAAATAATTTAAGTCCTTAATTCTCATTCAATAATTTAAATTAGTATCCTAAATAATTTATTTTTCCACAATATAGACATAAATCTATATTTTATATTACCTATAAAATCTAAAAATATTTTTCTCATAAATACCTTAATTATTTGCTTATAATATAAAAATTTAAATTTATTTCTTCCACTGTAATAATTAAATCGGTATCCTAACTCCACATTTAACTTATAAACTGGTTCCTAAAAATTTTCATAATATCAAACGTAATTTTTAGAGTTAATAAAAACTCACTTTGCCAAAAAAAACAGAAAAAAGACCCGGACTGGTATTTTTTCAGTCCTGAGCTCCATTTTTCAATCAAGGAAAAATAGGTGCCAAAAAAAAGTTTGAATTGAGACGAGTACAATGGTGGTGAAATCACCGAAAAAGGAAGCTGGAATCGGCTGAAAACTGCTTCGGATGGTGGTGGTGGCCCGATTCCCAATTCCGGCGCATGTGGCTTGCTCCGACGATTGATCGTGGCCGGATCTGCACCGGTGACATTGTCGGAGGCTAGGCTTCCTCTGGGCAATGGCGGTGTCGACGGGTGGTGGATAAGCAAAAGTCTCTCTTCTCTCTCTCTCTCTCTCTCTCTTCTCTCTCTTTTCTCTCTCTCTCTCTCTCTCTCTCTCTCTCTCTCTTCTCTCTCTCTCTCTCTCTCTCTCTCTCTCTCTCTCTCTCTCTCCTGCTTTTGTGTTCTTCTTTCCTTCTTTTTGCAGAAATAAGTTGGGTCTGATTGGTTGGTTTCAACCAATAAGATCCCTGTTTCATCTTTACATATATATATATATATATATCAGATATTACAAAAATTGTCTTGTTTCTTGATTTAGTAAGAAGCAAAATTCAGTGGCTTTGTCCATCGCGAAAGCCAAGTATGTGGCAGCCGTTTGTTGTTGTGCACAAGTGTTATGGATGAAACAATAAATTCATCATTTTGGTGTGCATTTGGACAAGATTTCTATTAAGTGTGATAACACTAGTGCTATCAATTTATTAAAGAATCCTGTTCAACATTTAAGAAGCAAGCATATTAATATTAGACATCATTTTCTTAGAGGCAATGTATTGTATAATAATATTGCTCAAACGATCAACTTGCAGATATTTTTACAAAACCTTTGAATAAGAAGCATTTAAATTTTATTAAATGTGAATTAGGGATGTTGGATTGTAGTGAAGTTAAAAAATTGAATTGATTGATGCTTGTTTAATTGAGATTATCTTCTATGTAGCACTCGTTACTCTTGACTTATGTGTAACTTTTTACACGTACCAAAGTAACGATCGCTACTTTAGATGTAGCGCCTGCTATTCTGGGTAAATTTTCTGATTTCTCTCTTCTTAGAATCACGACGGCTACAAAAAATAGTAATTGTTGCTACGCTTTTACCATACCTTTTGTGTCTCTTAGTAGCTCCCGCTACTTAATTTAGTAACCCATACTACCTGTATTGTAAAAGCTGCTACTTATTTAAGTAGCAGCCACTACTAAATCGTAACAGCCGCTACTGAGAGTTTTTCAAATTATATTTATCACGGTTCTCAGTATTTTCATTTAACTTAACTCTCTTTCTTCTCAATTCTTTCTAAGCGAAACTATTTTTTGAGACTCTCTATCACCAAATTCAACTCTTTACCCTTCCAATTACACAAAATGCCTCCCAAACGAACTAAATCCCTTGCACAAAGAGAACCCTCTTATGGAAAAAAAAAACCAGATTAGTGAAATCTTCATCTTTTGGAGACTCTAGTTCCAGTTCTTCAGAAACAAAATCATTTTCTCCTCTTCTTCCACCTCTATCTTGTGTTCAAAAGGGCAAAGGTGCATCTTCTTAACCACCACCACAATCTCAGCTTGCATCTTACCTCTCTGACCATGATCGCCTTTTCCACTCTCTTACCGAAGAAGAGAAGAAAATGTTTGTTATCTTTAACACCAATCACAACATATTACCCTCTAGGTATATAGATTGGGGTGCCTTGAGTAGATTAGGGCTTGCTGATTTAATTAGGGAAAAATTGGTTGTTTTAAATTAGACGGTTATGTCCAACATAACCTATGTATGCTATCCCTTACTTGTCCAAGAGTATTTCTCAACTCTTAAGGTAAACACCACTTTGGGTTCATCCTATGGTATTATGACCTTTAAGATTTTAGGACAGCCCTACACTTTAGATAGAGTCAAACAAGTTTAAATTTTTGGCGTTTATGATCACGGTCTTTATAACTATCCTGATTCTTTCAATGAATCTATTTTTTGGAAGGAGATTACAAGTTTGAACACACCTTTTAACTCTAGAACATCTAAGCTTACAAGCATTCATAGTCCCGTGATAAAAAAAATTGTATCGCATTATAGCCTACACTATAAATGCGAGAGGGACTAGTTACAGTGCGAAATTGAAATCAAACCTTTTTTTCTTGTGGTTTATTGAAAAAGGACATAAGGTAGCTTACGATAGATGGCTTACGGATCACTTCGATTCACTGTCAAAATGAAAAACTAGTGATATTGTTCTTGGTCATTTGGTGACTAAGATTGCAGTAGAGTTGACCTAGAAAAACCTGAACCTAGGCTTCATTTTGATCCTGAATCCACTTTATACCAACCCTTGCATCATCTTTATAATGAATACAAGTTTTTAGGTATGCAAACCCTAGCCAAAATGTCCATTGTGGTAAAAAAAAATAGGGATAGGGAGTATGTCCTTAGGGATGATGTTGCGGTTGGTCGACAGGATCCTGAATCTGTTTTAGTTCCTCCTCCTCTTGCTCCCTCTTCTGTTCCTGCACCTCAAGCCCCTCCAGTAGCTTCAGCCTTTTTAGTACCTCCTCCTATGGACGTGTCTCAACGGGCTTCTCTTATCACATACTGCTTTGATACACTTAAGCAAGAAGTGTATGCTCAGATTTAATAACTTGATGATCATATCACCGAGATTGCCTCCACCTAGACTTCCATCAAAGGGGAAATTCATTGCCTTCGTCGCCAGCATCGAGAGTTGACTGCAAACTTAACGAAACTGAAGTTCCTCCCTTTACAGCTTCAGAATCAGGAGATGCAGTCTCTAGTCCAGTTGAAGACCACCCAGCAGCTAAGGATTAGCCTTTCTTTGATATTTTTGCTGATGTCGCTTCCATTGGAGCTGAGGCAGCTGCTGAGCATAGAGATCCTCCAGTTGATCCTACTGTTTCTTAGATTTAGGAGTTCTTTTATGTTATTTGTTGACTTTTAAGGTCAATTTTGAGATGTTTTGGTATTTTTTGATGTGATTCTGCATTTTTAGTATATTTTTGCAATGTTTGATTTATATTGTTGTTTTTGATATATTGTTTTTTCAGTTGCTAATTTTATGAATATTGTTTTTTGATATATTGAGTTGATGTTTTTATGAAAATTGTTGTTTTTTTGCTAACACTGATGCATTTTGGTCAAAAATATCATTTTTGTTTCAAATATGGTCATTTTGATGGGATTACATCATTCTTCTGCATTTTCACTTGAAACATGTTCATTTCATTCTCAATAACCCTTTTTTGCGTAATGCAACACTTTTTCTGCACTTTTTGACAACAAAATCTTATTTTTTTCACAGTAAAAATGCCCCGTTAACCATCCTTCTTTTTATTTCTTACAAACAAAGGGGGAGTAAAAGTGCAAACATATCAAAAATATGATTTAAACTTGTTGGCACACATTCATGGGGAGTTTTGTACCATTTTCTCAAAAAATTTCCTTGGTTCATATTTTTATTCATTGCACTTAAAAGTTGTTTGTCGCCATAAAAAAAGGGGAGATTGTTAGACCTTTAATGATCTAACATGCTCATTTTGATGGGTATAAACAATTAACTAAATCTCTAATTGTGTTTGTTTGATTATTGCAAGGTTAGAATTTCATATTGCAGGTTACTAGTATGTAGCGCCCGCTATACTTTTAACTAGCCCGCGCTATTTAAGTTTAAAGAAGAAAAATATTTGAGAAAAAGTTATGTAGCCCTGTGAACACTCATTTTTTACACCCTCGGACTCATGCCAACCTGAACGGCACTCTTCGGAACCAAACCCATGCTCGGATAGACTCAGAACGACTTCAGAAGGAAGTTGGGATACAAGTGCCGCCCTCCAGGCATAGTATTGCCGTCGGAGAGGGGTGGCGGGTGGCAACTGCCATGCCTAGGGGCGGCAGCGTGGCTCCTTGCCACTGCTGCCGCCCTTCTTCATACTCTGTGCCACCAAGGCACCTCGGCGGTGCCGCCACCCCCTTCCTACGACAACTGCTCCTCTTGTCGGCGGTAGCGACGTTCTGCACCTGTTTTCCTCTGAATCCCACATTGAAAAATGATGGGATTCGGCCCCCAAGCTCCTATTATAAATAGAAAGCCTCCCCCCACCTTCCAAAGGACACAAGGACACACAGAAATAGACAGAAACATGCAAAAAGTCAGAAAAAATAAGAAAAGACAAGAAGAAGAAGAAGACAAAAAATCATTTTCATTATTAGATTTCTTCTTTTTCCTCTCCAAGTCATATTTTCTTCTTTAACTCTCTTTGAATTTGAAGAGTTGCTATTAGGGGCGTATTGAGCCTCTCAGTTAAATATTTTTTCGAAGCAAGGTCCCTCTGTCGGTTTGCTATCTCAAGCACTAAGAAGGCATTTTCGACCCAATTCCTCGGGCTTCATCCGATCCAAAGTGGAACTTCAGTCTGGAAGAGCACTCTGTCGGCCAGCATTCCTAAAAGCTAGGGCAAAGGTATAGTCTCTTAACTCATCTTCTTTACTTTGATAGAGCATCAAAATAAAGAATCAAAACATGATAAATTGGGCATAAAATTAACCCTCCTTCGCGAGAAGGAAGAACTACGTGGGTTTTGATTCCCATTCGACGGGATACACAGGCAAGCTGTATAAAAGCTTCAAATCCAAAAAAGACAAAAACCATCTATTTTTCTTTAATTATTTGCTTTACTTGTATTCTTTGGGGAACGTGTGATCAACCTAGAACCCATAAGGGCTAGAGTTGATATCCCCTATTTGGGATTTTGAGTGTAATAATTTACTTTTATCACTTTCTTTTAATTTTTTTATTTGATTAGTTACATTTCAATTGTTCATCCATTTACTTGCTCATGCATCTTATATGTCATTCTTTAATTGTTCATGAAAATTATTTTAAATCAAGGTTAAAATTAAAGGCCAAGTTCAACCGAAAACCTAGTCCCCGAATCCTCTTTGATTTCAAAGACTAGTACACTTTTTTCCTTTGGGATAAAATTGGAGTCAAAATGGGTTTTTATCTTAAATTTTCCCAACAAAAATAACTTAAGGTGGCAACTTCAAAAATCAAAATCATTTTCAAATAAAAGGCGTTAAGATCGTCTCCTTCGTGAGAAATTTCCCCATATGAGCACTCCAATACCCACAACGTCTCTTTTTCTTTCTAAAAAGAGCGGGCCCAGACGACGGTGCTAGGGTGAGGCCTCACAGCTAGCGACTCCATTGGGGACAAACTTTTTCAAAAGTTAAAAAGGACTACCAATTGGTTGAAAATCTTTTTCAAAAGTGACTTTTTTACTTACCTTTTAGTTTAACCTTGATTTTCATGCATCACTACATCACTAGTTACAAAATTCAAACTTTGGATAGCGAGTAGCATTGATCCGACAACTCTCTTTAAGTATGTTGGGAGATAGCGAAAGCATCCAGCCTACGACGAATCTTCGAATCCTTTTTGAGGTGTAACAAGTAGTAGTATTGTTGGACCCACATGAAACTCATTGTTTCATATGTGGTTAGGTATATCACTGCTCTAGTGTGACAGGTACCCTTAAACCAAACCACCTAGCCTTCATATAATGGACATTAGATCTTGGACCTTAGGGTCCATGAACCATAATAGTGTTAAATTGTCATCATGAAATCTATTTTCTTCATGCATACATGCACCCATGCATGACCATGCATTCATGTATTTGTGGACTAAGAACCAATGAGTCAATGGTCAAGCCCAAAACTTTGAGCCCACTAGACCACCCACAAAATCCAAAGCCCAATACTTTGAACCCATTAGACCACCCACTAAACCTTCAACCCTATTTTCCCATCCTTGTCTAGATTTTGTTTGGACCACCATGACCTGATTCCAAATGTTTTTTTTGAAAGGTACAAATAGAAAGCATAACACCCGGTATAGAGGCCATAGAAACAATGTTAGCTAGCCTACTCAAAAAGCAAGAGGATAACTTCCAAGTTGCCTTAAGTCATGCCCTTGATGCACAACACCAATCCATCCTTAGTGAGGTGAAAACCATGATGGGCCAAGGAACAAGTGCCCCTCAACCTGATACCCTTAATACATCCTCATCTATTCCACCAAATCCTGTTATTGATCTGACGAATAATGGGAAAGCTCCAGAAACTACCATTCCACCCCAGACTATCAATGTGACCAGTCACACAATGCCATCCTCCTCCCAGAATCTTTTTCATGGAGGGGAGAATTCCAACTCAGCAGAAACCAAGAAATTGATGGACAAATTTGAAGCCATGGAAAGGCTTCTAAAAAATATTAAAAAGTATGAGGATCTGATTGATGTGGATTCACTTACTTTGTTCCCAAATGCTAGGATTCCTCCAAAGTTTAAAATGCCTAGCATGGATAAGTTTAATGGCACTACCTTCCCCAAGACTCATTTGAAAATGTATGTGGGGGCTATGAACCCATTGGGGGTGGATAATGAGCTCCTTGCTCAATTATTCTAACAGTCACTCACAGGTGCGGCGATGAGATGGTTTGTTGACTTGGACTCCAATTTCAAGAAAACATGGGATGATATTTGCATTGCTTTTGTCAAGCAATATCATTATAACATTGAGGTGGATATCACTAGGAGAGACTTGGAGACCACCAAGTAACAACAAAGGGAATCCTTCTCCATTTTCCTCACTAGATGGAGGGCTAAAGCAGCCCAAATGATGAACAGGCCCACCGAGCAGGAGCATATTGATATAATCATCAAGAATCTCCTTCCAAGTTACCAGACTCATCTCCAAACCCAATACTTGCTAGACTTTAAAGCCCTTATTGCCACAGCATCAAAGATAGAGGATTTGATCCAGAGCGGGCAAATCAAAGAAGAATCCTCTAGTTCAAGGTATAAGAAGAACACCCATTATACTCATAACTCTTCCGCCAATCAGAAAGGTGAGGAAGTGGCTGCCATATCTAACCATCCTCCTATGAGACTCGAAAGGAGGGCTTTTACTGATCTAAGTATGTCGTTGGTCATGGCATATAAGAAGGCATTGGAGGCAAATCTGGTAAAGCCAATAGAGCCTAGGGCACCCCCAAATCCTTTGCCAAAAAGTTGGAACATGAGTGAGTACTGCGAATATCATCAGGCTACAGGACATAAAACAGAAATGTGCAAAAACCTAAGACATAAGATCCAGGACTTGGTGGATAGTGGTGATATCATTCCACCAAAAGCAAGACCCAATATCAACACCAACCTTCTTCCAAATCATCAAGTTAATTTCCTCCACTCTTATGACACAGAAATGGATCTAATCTCTTTGATTAGATCAAATAATGATTTTTGTTGTGTATTAGATCTTAATGATTTTGTGGAAGAAATAGACGCAATCACAAGGAGTGGTAGATTCTACCAACCAACCTCATCAGTACAGCAACCCGTCCAGTATGTTCCCCCTCCCATGGAAAAAATAAATAATGAGCCTGAAGAGGATGCTATCCTCAAACAATTAAAGAAAACCTAAGCCAATATTTCCATTTGGAGTCTCATCCAGTCATCCTTCCCACATCGCCAAGCTCTTTGCAAGGCATTGAATCAGTGTCAAGCTCCAGTTGATATTTCTTCCGAAATCTTGGTAGCTTCCCTTACTAACTCAGCCAAGGTTGCTTCCATCTCTTTCACTGATCATGATTTACCAAAGGAAGGAGAAAATCACAACCAGGCACTGTATATAACTGTGATGACCCAAGGGAAGACAGTCCCCATGGTTTTGGTTGATAATGGGTCGGCTCTGAATGTGTGCCCATTAAAGGTTGCAAGTTGCTTGGGCCTTGGGGCTGCAAATTTCACTCCCTCCGATCAGATTATGAGGGCATATGATAATACAAAGAGAGAGGTCTTGGGTGTGGCTACTCTTGATGTAACAATCGGACCCATAACCACTCCTATCCCCTTCTAAGTGATTGATGTGCCTGCTTGCTTTAACCTCCTCCTTGGAAGACCCTGGATACACAAGGCAAAGGTTGTTCCATCCTCCTTACATCAAAAGCTCAAAATGCCTCATGGAACTACTGTAGTCACTATCAAAGGTGACACTCATGGAAAAAGTGAGGTTCCTAGCTCTGCTCCTATTCTGGGAATTCAGCCTGAACCAAACAGTGTCCCTTTATCTAGTTTCTCCTTTGACACCATACAGTTCATTGAATAGGAAAGAGGTAAAGAGTTGGTCCCGTTTGATTTTGATCCTTTTGGAAACATAGCAGTGGCTAACATCTTAAAGAAAATGAACTATTTTTCTGGTTTAGGTCTGGGGATGAATCAGCAGGGGATAACTTCCTTCAGGGAATATCCAATAGCCAACCCACCTTTTGGACTTGGTTACAAGCCTACTGAAGAGGATTTAGAAGAGGTGGAGATGAGAGCTAAAAGGAGAGGTGAGATTTTTGATTGGCAGATGCGCCCTTACTTCAAAACCTTGAATAGGTATTTTGTAAAAGAAGGGGAAGATTTTCCTTTCTGTGGCTTTGCTGAACCATGGTATTGCCCTATGACTAAAAAACTAATCCCAGGTTTTGAAATCTTCTTTGATGTCAGGCTTAGTTTGGAGGATTGCGAGCCCATCTACTTTTTAAAGCAAGATTAGGAAGAAAACATGGAGGTTCCTCTCTTTGAGCAAGTCCTCATGATTGGAAGTGAAGTAGCAACACCGAGCTCATCCATTCTACCTTGATTGCACTAGACACCTGGCACATTGAGAAGTTTCCCAACCTTGATGGAACACTTTCCTTCCCAGTCAAGTCCGAGTCAGAATCAGAGTCCAAAGCAGAGTCAGAGTCGGAGTTTGTTGAGTCTATTTTTTCTTTTTCTTCTGTAGAGTCAGAAAAGGATCTTCCTGATCCTTCTTTCAATTGCAATGTAGTCTGCAAGGACAAAACTTCTATTAGCAATAAAACCTTCCAGTTTTCCTCTTATCTTTCTGAGTCTTCCTTTCCTTTCGATGAATCCAATTTAAGTAAGGCAAAAGAAATAAATAAATAAAAGAACAGAATAAGGAATCAATTAATCTTAGCATAAATTATAAACAGAAAATCACATTCATTGCATCATCATTCTATGATAAAGCTTCTTTATTCAAAATAGTTCAAGAATTCTTAGATTGTTTTGCTTGGGAACCTGAAGACATGACGGGTATCGATCCAAGCATAGCGGTCCATAAGATTCCAACCTATGAGAATGTGAAGCCCGTGAAGCAAAAACTATGGAGGATGAAGATAGAATGGTCTAATGGTCTCTCAAGATTAAATAAGAAGTTGCTAAGTTGCTAAGGAATGGATTCATTGAACCTATCTCTTATCCTTCATGGCTGGCCAACATAGTGCCTGTGCCCAAAAAGGATGGAAAAGTAAGGATGTGCGTCGATTACAGGGACTTGAACAGAGCATGTCCAAAAGATGACTTTCCTTTACCTCACATATACTTATTGGTGGACCGTATAGCCGGATCTAAAGTAGTCTCCTTGACTGATCTATATGCAGGTTATAACCAGATATGAGTTTATCCACCTGATAAGGAAAAGACGGATTTTGTGACAGAATGGTGTACCTACTGCTATAAGGTCATGCCTTTTGGATTAAAAAATGCTGGGGCAACATATCAGAGAATGGCCATAACCATTTTCCATGACATGATTCATAAAGATGTGGAAGTATATGCTGATGACATGGTAATAAAATCCAAAACGGTGGAGGGGCACATAGATGCATTGAGGCTCTTCTTTCTTAGGTTGAGGCAATACAACTTGAAATTGAATCTGACTAAGTGTGTTTTTAGTGCGTCCTTAGGATTATTCTTGGGCCACATGGTGGGCAAGAAAGGGATAGAAGTAGACCCAGCCAAATCAAGAGCCATTTTGGAGATGCCAGCCCCTAAGACTAAAAAAGAAATCAGGGGATTCTTAGGACGTTTGCAGTACATTAGCAGGTTCATCTCTTAATTAGCTAATGTTTGTGGACCCATCTTTACATTATTGAAAAGGGGGTTTCCAAAGAGTGGAATGATGAATGTCAGCAGGCCTTTCAAAGGATCAAGCAATACCTACTAAATCCTCCTATATTGCAACCTCCAAAACTCGGTAAACCTTTACTGTTATACCTCTCTGGGACCAAGAAGGCCATGGAGGCAATGCTAGCTCAAAATGTTGTAGATTCGCATAAAGAAAATGCCATCTATTACTTGAGTAAGCGCATGCTTACTCATGAACTAAAGTACAATCAAATCGAGCAGTTGTGTCGCCTTGGTTTGGGTATGCCATAAACTGTAGCATTATTTGGGCTCATAGACCACACATGTTCTTGCCGACAAGAGCCCCTTGAAATTCCTTATGGAGAGGCCAGTTCTTGACAGCAAAATGGCCCGATGGTTAGCAATTCTAGTAGCTTTTGATCTTAAGTATGTCCCAAGAAAAGCTATCAAAGGAAGTGTGATAGCCGACCAACTAGTAGCTGCCCCAATAGATGGTGAACCATTTAAGCCTGAATTCCCTGACGAGGACATCATGGAATTAAAACCCGAAGTCTGGAAGTTGTACTTTGATGGAGCAGCTAACAGCAAGGGTTATGGCACAAGAATAGTACTTGCCACACCAAATGGGTATCATTTACCCATGGCCATTAAATTTTCCTTTGAAGTAACAAACAATGAGGCAGAATATGAAGCCTGCATATGTGGTTTAGAGGTTGCCACAAACATGAGGGTTGATTGCCTAGAGGTCTATGGAGACTCTAATTTGATTGTGTCGCAAGCTTTGGTTAAGCGAAAGATAAAAGAAGAGCGTTTAGTTCCTTACTATCAACACGTGACTGATCTAGCAAAAACTTTCATAAATTATCTTTCCACTATCTACCTCGAGCCAAAAATCAGTTTGCCGATGATTTAGCAACGCTGGCCTCCATGATAGACATGATAGGTAATGAGATTGTACGTCCTGTGGTCATTGAAGTACGAAGACAACCGGGTTATGTTACAACATGCATGCAGATTCAATTAGCCGATGGCAAGCCATGGTATTGGGACATATTCAATTTCTTAAAAAATGACCAGTATCCAGAAGGGGCATCCAAATCAGACAGGAGGACCCTAAGACAATTGGCTAGTAACTTCATACCCAATGGTGATGTGTTGTATAGAAGAGCCTGGGATAACATCCACCTTAGGTGCGTAATGGAGGAGGAAGCTCAGAAGGTTATGGAATGGGTACATGGTGGTGAGGAAGGTCCGCACATGAATGGTTTTGCGCTGGCCAGGAAAATCACAAACTTGGGATACTTTTGGCTTTCAATGAATGATGATTGTACTAAGTATGTTCAGAAATGTCACAAGTGTCAGATATTTGCGAAACTTCAAAAGCAACCTCCCGTTCCGTTGCATCCGATTACAACACCTTGGCCTTTTGCTACATGGGGCATTGATGTCATAGGACGCATCAGCCCTAAGTCCTCAAACGGTCATGAGTACATTCTTGTGGCATTAGATTACTTCACAAAGTGGGTAGAAACGGCCTCTTATAAAGTGTTGAATTCTAAAAAGGTAGCACATTTTATCCGAACTAACATCATTTGTCGGTTTGGATTGCCTTTTGAGATCATCGCCGATAATGGGTCTTATTTTCAAAAGGAAGTAATAAATCTACTTGAAAAGGAAAAGATTCAACATCATCGGTCTTCTCCTTATCATCCTCAGATCAATGGGGCAGTTGAAGTAGCAAATAAGACAATCAAGACCATTTTGCAAAAGATGATCACCAATCATAGGAATTGGCATGAACGCCTTCCATTTGCATTATAGGGATATCGGACCTCCATTCGAACACTAATGGGGGCAACTCCGTATTCTTTAGCATATGGGATGGAAGCAGCTCTTCCAATTGAAGTACAGATCTACTCTGCAAGGGTCATGCGGGAGAATCAGCTTACTGAGGCAGAATGGATCAAGGGGTATCATGACCAGCTGAATGCTATTGATGAAAAAAGGGTGGATGCGCTTTACTGAATTCAAGGGTATCAGCAAAGGCTAGCCCGACATTTTAATAAAAGGGTAACTGACAGAGGGTTAGAGAAAGGTAACTTGGTGCTTAAGGAAATCAAAGCCCATGTGCATGATCCAAGAAGGAAGTTTAGGCCAAATTGGGTCGGACCATATTTGCTCAAGAAGATCTTGTCCGGTGGAGGTGTCATACTCACAGATCTGGATGGGAACAAATTTTCAAACCCCTATAATATAGATCAATTAAAAAGATATTTTGTGTAATTCCTACTTTATGATCCATTGTATGAACAGAACTATGAGGACCTGATTCTCCCAAAAGAAAATTTTGATGTGTGAAAAAAAATATATACAAATGGAGATACGTAGGCAACCCACCGTGGGTGCAGTCCAAAGCATAATAAAATTATCATTTTCTGTGCCTAGATTAATTGATTCATGCTCACTAAGTTGAAAACCTGAATAAGGTAGCTTAGGCAAAAGTTAGAGCAGCTCGGCAAGTTGAAAACTCGAAAAGGCAACTTGGGCAAAAATTAGAGCAATGAAAAAAATATATATAAAAAAAATAATAAATAAATTAAAAAAATATAATGCCTCATTTTAAATTGGAATTCATCAATTATTCTCGAGTCCTTTTTCGTCAAAGTATTCTGTTTTGTCTCATCTATCAGAGTCAAAATAACAAAAATTCAATCTCATTTTATTTAATTTTAATAAATCCAAATGAATGAAATTCAAAAAGATTGAATGAACAAAAATGGGTCCTAGTCTAAGCTCGTCTTCTCCTGGGATGAACATCCTCTGAGTTGTCAGAGTCCCCATCTCCGATCATGACTGTATCCTATTCAACCTTCTCCTCCAATTTGTCGTTGGTATCGTCAGCTCCTTCTGGTTTTGTCATAGAGTCTGTCTCAAAACCCCTAGTCTCAATAGTGTCAGCCTCCAATTCTGTAATCAAGGCAACCCATCTGGTCTTCTCAATGGGCCAAACCTCTGTGATGAACTAAGAGTCATAACCCTCCAGCTTTCCTGACAACCCAGCAAAACGTACGAAGCGCATCGATCGCCTCCAGCCATTCATTATGGTTCCTGTAATTGGAGATGTGGGAAAAACAGCTCCGTCTGGTGGAATGCCCTGTGGCTGGCCCATCTGTTTCAAGATTCTGGTTCCTTGGTAGAATGAGGTCATAGAGATCCCCAGCAAATAAACCATCTTGTACCCATAACTCATTATAATGAATGAGTCAATTCCATACCAGGAGCAGTACCAGAGCAGCTCTTTAGAATCTAGTTCCAAAATCCAAGCAATCTACTACTTTTCTGAATCAAGGCGAATTAGAGTTCTTCATATTCGATAATGTGCAGCTGAATATGGCATTCTGTCTGGGGAAGCCACCACTTACAAATGGTCCTTGAGCCAAACCTGAAAAGAAGCAAAAAGGGTAAAAAAAAATGGAAATGCAAGATCCTTTTACCTGTAAAATGAAAGGGCTAACAAACCAAGGCCCTTTGGCTCTAAAATTTCCATCCAGGTTCTGTAGGGTTTCCGCTAAGATCAAGCCAGCAATGGTGCAACCGCGCTCCATCTGAGCAATTAACTCCACTACCCGAATGTCTCCCCAACCAGGAGAATTAAAGAAGAGGCATCTAGCGGTCAAACACAATACCAAAGTAGTCATTCTGTGTTTTTCTCTTATTTTGTCCTCCGAACTTTCCGGATATTGAAACTTAGCCATGACTGCAGTTAGGTTGATCCGGCCTTCCACGACCATAGAGCTGGATAGCTCGTGTTTCAACCCTAAAAGCCTTCTGAAAGAATGAAAGTAGCCGACCCTATACTCAGGAATTGCTAAAGCAGCATTTAGGTTGCTTCCGAGGATGGCACTAAATTCTTCAAAAGTAGGGCACATTTCCTCCATACTAGCACCGAATCAGAACAAGTGGTCAACGGGGTCCCAAAACCTGAAACAAGCTTTCAGAAAGTCCCAATCAACTTTCACACCTCTTAGAGTCAAAACAGAATTGATTTCATACTTGCCCAAATTGATTTTTTCGACCTTGTCTAGGTTCTTAGTCCATAAAAATATGTGGTAGTTATAGTAGGGCTCCATTGGCCTTTTTGGCTAAAATGAGAGAGAAAATTCGGAAAGAAAATACTAAGAAAGCACTCAGGGTTGCTAAGAAGAGTCAGAGTGATTTTTTCAAGAGAAGGGAAACCCCTTTTATAGAAAAGTGAGCCAAAACAGGCTGGGCGAGAAGCACCACCACCAAGGGCTGGCGGCGGCGCCCTAGGCTTGGGGCGGCATCACCACCCCATGGTGGCGGTAGCCGCCAAGTCCCTGGAACACCAGGGCGGAAGTGCCCCTTCAGGCCGGCGACAGCGACTTTGTCGGGCGGGTTTTTCTGGATTTTTTAAAAATATTATGGGTTTGGGGCATTTTAGGACATTTTCAAAATATTTTAGGGATTTTAAGGTATTTGATTTCATTTTTAGACTGAAAATTGCATAACATGGCATTTTAGTCTGCATCCATGAAATGGGGTGGTTCAAAAAAAAAATTTTAAGCACCATACATAACATATGCAGCATCATTCATACATCATTCATAGAATCATCATAGCATCCATACATCATGGTTAAAAGAAGAAAGAACAGAACAAGGGAAAGCTGGAAAAAGAAGCTCAGTCTCTTCGGCGACGCCGGCGAGAGTCCTCTGGTGGACGAGGTGGATCAGTCATAAAATCAAGCTGAGTCAACATGCTCATTAAGGCTAGCTCCATTCTATGCCCCACACGATAGTTGTGGCGAGCCCACTCTATGGTAAGCTAAAAAAGAGTAAAATGTCAAATGCTTAGCTAAAGGATCATTTTCGAAAGCAAAGCTATTAAGTGTCTCAAGCTAAAAGATCATTTTCGAAAGCATAAAGAACATCAACATACCTCGGGGTTATCAGGGAGGTCTGGTGTGTGAGGATGGACTGCATCCGGAAGATGGAACGTCTGAATCTCTCAGTGAGCAGTGATATAGAAGATGTCTTCGGGAAGCAAGTAGCTGGGGCCCAAGACGACCCAGCCAGGATCATTTCTTGTCTCAGGAGTAATGTTGGGACCAGTTGCAGAAGGGTCCCTTGATGCACCCACGCTATAAACTCGGCCTGGTCTGCAGAAGAAGGACCAGCAACACTAGATGCACGTTCCGATCGCTTGCATGGATTGCCAACAGAACCCATCAAACAGGCGTGACAAAATGTTGCAGAATCATCCTTAGGTGCTACATATAGATGGATGGGGAGCCCAGTGTAAGCCTCGTCAGGGGCCCGTATGTCCATATTTTATCTCATGTTAATTGGTGGGTGTACTGGAACTACCTACCTACCAACAGTCTGGACTCGGACTCTTTCTCCCAGATAATATAGTTTGTGATATGGTGAGCGAAGCAACAAGCAGGAATAAGCCAATGCAGCACTCGAGTCAAGTTCCACTGGCATCAGCGACATCTGATCAATATAGGATTTTGTCACAACCTGCACAAAGATTTGTTATAAACAAAACCATGGAATATGGGTGATATAAAGTTAGTAAAATACCTGAAAAGCATCAAGGCTGCCGAAGAAAGCCCGTATGGTCCCAAATTCACGCACACCGGGGCTAGACCAATATTCCCTGTTCCACTGGACACCAGCTGGAAAAACATCCAGTCTAGGGTTGCTCAAAGTGGGGTCAAGTGTCTGAAAATATTCATAGGCCCATACCTGGCTCAAGCATGTTAAACAGAAAGTTAGAAAGCAAAGATCAGAACAGGTACATAGAGTACCTCCCAGTTCAAGCCAACAGGTGCAGAGAGTACCTCCCAATTCAAATCAAATTCAAAAGCAAAAGATGCGGAAAACATACCTCCCAGATGAAGTAAGTCCCTCCATAGGAATAAAAAGCTCCCCAGGACATATCACACATTTCCCGATACATAGTGCTCAGAATAGCGCCAGCCCAATCATATTCACCCAAGGTAGTCATATCTATCAAGCTGGGCAGAATATTCAGGTTGACAGTATCGCGACGAGTATGATCGAATGTGCATCCAGCTAGGATCTGCATCATCAGTCTAGCAACCATCTCAGTGTCAAATATCACTCCAGTAAACGGCTCCATCTCTCTCAACCGGGCCTGAAGCCAAGTGCAAGGGACTGATATGCGATCCCGAGGGGGATCCTGGCCTATAAGCCGAGCCATATCCTCAGAAGTAAAAGTGATCCTCCAGTCAGAACAGAGATCCAGGTGACGGGTTCCAAAGTGTAAGCCGATCAACATAGATAGGTCCAACGGGGTAACTGTCAGTTCCCCGTAAGGAAAATGAAAGGTGTTGGTGGTGCCCCACCGTCGCTCAGCCAGAGTCTTGATCAAAGCCACATGGCTCTCAGGATTGGTTTTGACCTTTAGAAAGGATACAAAACCAGTGGGCTCTAACAAAGGTTTTACTAGAGTTTCCTCAGATAAAGCATCAGCAAGATAGGCTAAATTTGACCTAGCCCCCCTATTCCTAAGCATGATGTTCTACAAAAACAAAAAAAAATTGAAAACAAAAAATTTAATTAATGATAAGTAAATAAATAAATAATAAAATAAATGATAAGGTATATGTACCTCAATTTTGCCGTCCCAAGAGACGTGTTGTTCGGGTTCCTGCAGCAAGTTCTCCGGGTCAGGATTATCACGTGGGGCCTCGTAGTTATGGTGCCCCCGATTGCTACTTCCAGAAGTCGAACCCATCAAAAGGAAGAAAGGAAAAGCTTTAGAGAGAGAATCTAGAAAGAGAGAGAGAAATGAGAAATGAGGAGTCAATAGAATGAAGAACCTCACCCCTATTTGTAGATTTTGAGAATCTCAAAAATGACCATTATGTCTCCAACTTAGCCAAAAACAAGGAAATTTGTATTTTTGGAGCAATTCAAGTCGGAATCAGATGCCGTCAATTTTGTTGGATCCGTATGATTTTCCTCTATCCACAGAGCCATTATTTGCCCAGATCAGACATGGGAAGCTTTTGTAATTCAAAAAATGATAGAAACAAAAAAATATCAGAAGAGTGAAAAGTTGTCCGGAGCTTGACTGATCACACTTGTATACCTCCAGGCCTTATAAAATGCAATCAGAATGCCTTCTTTTATTCCAAACAGACAGGAATAATCTAGTTCACCTACATCACGTCTGTCATTCAGAATAGACAGCCATGATGGGGGGCAGCTGTGAACACTCATTTTTTACACCCTTGGACTCATGCCAACCTGAACGGCACTCCTCGGAACCAAACCCGTGCTCGGACAGACTTAGAATAGCTTTAGAACGAAGTTGGGACACAGGTGCTGCCCTCCAGGCATAGCATTGTCACCGGAGAGGGGTGGCAGACTGCCATGCCTACACTGCTGCCGCCTTCCTTCATACTCTGTGCAGCCAAGGCACCTCGGTGGCACCACCACCCCCCTTGCGGTGGCAACTGCTCCTCTTGCCGGCATCAGCGACGTTCTGCACCCGTTTTCCTCCGAATCCCATACTAAAAAATGATGGGATTCGGCCCCCCAAGCTCCTATTATAAATAGAAAGCCTCCCCCCACCTTCCAAAGGACACAAGGACACACAGAAACAGACAGAAACACGCAGAAAGTCAGAAAAAACAAGAAAAGACAAGAAGAAGACAAGAAATCATTTTCATTATTAGATTTTGTCTTTTTCCTCTCCAAGTCATATTTTCTTCTTTAGCTCTCTTTGAATTTGAAGAGTTGCTATTAGGGGCGTATTGAGCCTCTCAGTTAAATATTTTTTCGAAGCAAGGTCCCTCTGTCGGTTTGCTGTCTCAAGCACAAAGAAGGCATTTTCGACCCAATTCCTCAGGCTTCATCCGATCCAAGGTGGAACTTCGGTCCGGAAGAGCACTTCGTCCGCCAGCAACCCTAAAAGCTGGGGCAAAGGTATGGTCTCTTAACTCATCTTCTTTACTTTGGTAGAGCATCAAAATAAAGAATCAAAACATGATAAATTGGCATAAAATTAACCCTCCTTCGCGAGAAGAAAGAACTGCGTGGGTTTTGATTCCCATTCGACGGGATACGCAGGCAAGCTATATAAAAGCTTCAAATCCAAAAAAGACAAAACACATCTCTTTTTCTTTAATTATTTGCTTTACTTGTATTTTTTGGGGAACGTGTGATCAACCTATAACCCATAAGGGCTAGAGTTGATATCCCTTATTTGGGATTTTGAGTGTAATAATTTACTTTTATCGCTTTCTTTTAATTGTTTTATTTGATTGGTTACATTTCAATTGTTCATCCATTTACTTGCTCATGCATCTTATATGTCATTTTTTAATTGTTCATGAAAATTATTTTAAATCAAGGTTAAAATTAAAGGCCAAGTTCAACCAAAAATCCAGTCCCCGAATCCTCTTTGGTTTCGAAGACTAGTGCACTTTTTTCCTTTGGGATAAAATTGGAGTCAAAATGGGTTTTTACCTTAAATTTTTCCAACAAAAATAACTTAAGGTGGCGACTTCAAAAATCAAAATTGTTTTCAAATAAAAGGCACTAAGATCGTCTCCTTCGTGAGAAATTTCCCCATATGAGCACTTCGATGCCCACAGCGTCTCTTTTTCTTTCTAAAAAGAGTGAGCCCGGACGACAGTGCTTGGGCGAGGCCTCACAAGCCCCTGTTACCGGATAAGTAGCGCCCGCTACTCAGTAGTAGCAGCTGCTACAATGTGATCCAAGAGACACAGTAGCTGAACAAACTTCAGTAGTGCCTGTTACTAGTTATGTAGTCCCCACTACTTAACTAAGTAGGGCTCGCGACCTATATAAGTTCCTGTCGCTACATATGATAAAGTTTGAGTAGCAGCCGCTACAAACTTGTCACAACTGCAAATTTCAAATAAGCTTAGGGGTCAAAGTGATCCAAAAGGGTAGCGTCTGCTACAGGAAGCAGCGCCTGCTACAGAGAAAGCTTAGAAGACACAAAAGCATCTTGAATAATTTAGAGCAAGAGTTGCGCCTGCTACATTATAAGTAGCCCTCCGCTACTTATTAAGTAGCGCCCACTACTCATTGTGTAGCCGCCGCTACAATTCGAATTCTAAAAAAAAAAATAGTCATTGGAACAACTCTGATTTGCATTAATTGCACATTTAATGCACCCAAACGACTCTTTTAAACTAAAGAATATTTATATGGGTTGGTATGAATTTATTATAATGATAACAACCATTTATAGTGTATTAATTCATACCTTCAAACCATTCAAGTGTTCTTAAACTTAAATTTGAATTTCTTGTTGTAAAAAGAATTAATTACTAAAACTTCAAGGTTGTTGAAGTGTAATTAATTTCTGAGAGTTGGGTAAAAGTAATTAGGTAATTTCTTTCTGATCTCTTATAATTATTTTGGGTTGTGTGTGAGCCTTCTTGTAAAACACTTGTAAGATTTAGTATGAGCCAAAACACTTTGAAATTTGATCTTGAACCTGTAAAAAGATGAAAGTTAGTAAAGTACTCAAATGTGATATTGAGGAGTGGACGTAGGCATGTTTTGGCCGAACCACTATAAATTCTTTGTGTGAGTTTTCTTTCCTTCTTCTCTTTATTAATTTTAAGTTGTCATTAATTTTTATAAACAACCAATTCACCCCCCTCCCCTCCCCCCTCTTGGTTTTCAAGGGATTTTCATAAAGTAAATATGAATTTTGTAAATGTTTCATATTTTTTTAAGTGTAATCTCACAATGACATTTTCAAGAATATAACAACAACAACAACAATAATAATAATAATAATAATAATAATAATAATCAAAGAGTGATAATAAGAAAATATCACGTATTAATATGTAAGAATATATTTTTATTAATGATATTTTAGTTATTTGAATATATTTGAAGATCAAGTCCAAGTATAAGATTAAAATTTTATTAATTTAAAGTAAATATGAATTTTATAAGTGTTTTATATTATTTTAAGCGTAATGTCACAATGATATTTTTAAGAATATTTCAGTAATTTTGTCATAGAAGACATCTTGGTCTTTTTGAATAAAATAAAATAATTTATATTTTTAGATGTTAACTATGTGCATTGATTTTTATATATGAGATTATAAGGAATTTATAAATTTATTGGAGATATTTATGGGAGAATAATTAATATTAGAGTAATTAAGTGTTTATAAGTAAATAACAAAAGTTGAAGGTTAATATATAATTTTTAAGTAATTTCTAGGGTTATGAGGTATCTATATAAACTCCATTTAGAGAAATGTGCAGTCAAAAAAAAAAAGAAAATAGAATGAGAAAAAAAATAAGAGAAAGGAAAAAAAAGAAACGATAGAGAAGAAGAGAGGTGGAAGATAATTCCAAGCTTATTTTCGATTTTTTTTTTTTTGGATTTTCTCCATCATTTTCGAGGATTATCAAAGGTAAGTTATTCTATATTGTTTATATTCAATTGAAATTAATTTATTTTGAGTTAGAGCTAGAGTTTTATTATTAAATTGAAAGAAACTTGAATTTTGGGAGAAATTAAAGATTCTATGAAGATTCTTACTATTTTTTATAGTTTATTAGATTAATATTTTATTTTGGTGTTATATGACTCTTAAAAAATATTTTTTATGGATTATTATTTATGGAATTAAGATAAAATTGAGAATTAAATGAATGATTAAAGATTTAGGCCGAAATTTAGTTTGTTAATTAAAGAGTTAAAGTTTATATAAGTGTATACTGAAAAGTAAAATTACAAAATATATAACTTGTGATTGGTTCAATATTTGACCATGAAATTTTGATATATCTAAGAAATGGATGGATGTGTTAGTTTATGTGGCTTAAATTTAAAAATGAACCAATGATTGGATTAATTTTTATAGTAGAATTGGTTAGACTATTTAGTGAAAGAACCTGTTCAAGACAACTTCAAAATGTGAATTTTTCAAACGGGACAAATGAAATCATTTTTATTTAAAATTTTTTGGATTGATTAATAGTTATGTTTAGAATATTTTAAATTTTTTTGTAGAATTTTTAGAATTATGGAAAATGAATTTATAAAATTTTTTTTTTTATACTACCAGTGTCAAGACAGCTTGCTATACAATTAAACTTGAGCTTATATTTGGAGAAACAAATGAATTCTGAATTTGGAGATTTTTTTTAGAATAATTTTATTTATATGTTAGCTAATTGGTATTAAAATTTGAGTTAATGTGGAAAAGGTTATAGTGCTCTAAAATAGAAAATATCTATGTTGTCATAATAAATTTATTGGAAATAACTTGTACTTAAAGTTGCATTTAATCATGCACTTTATATAAATTATTAGCATTACATTTGAATATACCTTAATTGTGTATATTCTTGATATTTTAGGTTCTAAAATGTTATTTTACTATGTATATATTCAAGTATTGACTTGGATGATTAGCAGATTAGTAAGTCTTGTTGCAAGTTGTTAATTTCAAATGAGATAATATATAAAGTTTAATTGAAATAATTTAATGTTTATATGTGTGATAATTATTTGAATAATTGATTTTTCTTGTAATTAGAAGTTGGGAAAGACAAACAATATAATATTAATAAATATATGATATAAAAATTTGTTTGTAATGTATGTGTAATGTGTATATGTAAGAATTGCCATTGAATTTATTTTTATGTAAGAGTTGCTATTGAATTTATTTTTGAGATTTGAATTAATCTATATATAAATATATGAGTTATTATTATTATTAATAGTATTATTAAAATTATTTTCTATATGTATATAACACCCTATATTTGTATTGCTTGTGTTTTGTATTCTGATTGATTATTTTTGAATGAATTTGTTTAAGTGGTGATAAATTTTGATTTTTTGTTCTGTTCTGTTTTGTTTTCTGCTAGTTCAATATGATAAAATATGATTTATTGAGTATAGATGACTCTTAGAGAGAGTTTCATATGTTAAGTTATGTTTGATTGAGTATTGGTTAAGTTAGACTGGAGAGAAGTTGAGAATTGCCTCATAACCTTCTTTCACAGGCGTGAGTCCTTCTTTCACGGGCGTGCAAAAAGTTTTTATATGTATTTCAGATTTTCATCAGATGGTTTTCACGGGCATGAAATTCATTTTCAAAGGTGTGAAAGGTTAACCTTCACGGATGTGAGTTCTTCTTTCATGGGCGTGAATCTTTGAATCTTATATGTATCTGCTCATTTGTCACTTGTCCGAAAATTTAACTATTTTCTCTTTATTCTTTGTTTCTCAACCACCAAACCCTAAATTTATTTCATCTGCATTTTTAAGTAATTAATAATTACATTAATGCTTTATCTTGGAAAACCAACACTTTGAGAAAGCTATTAAATCATTCCAAGTCAAGATTTCTTCAAAATCTCCATTTGTGGATAAAAAGGTATTTTCTCCATAATTTGATTTCTGTTATGATTTAAGGTTATAGGTTATTAGAATAGTTATGTATAAATTATGGAAGTATATTAAATGTATTAATGACTATAGATTTTGGTTGTTGGTAGAATTTGGGCAAACTTTGAATAGTATTTATTCTTCTATTATTTCATAATTTTCTTAAGGAGTGGTTAAACTAAGTTTAAGAACTATTTAAACAAGCTTTAAAGAGTCTTTAATTGCAAGAATTTATTATGGGTAATTTTAGGTAAGGAAAACCCTAAATTTGTTAATTGTTCTAATGTGTTAGGCTTGGAGCATTAAGTGCAATTAAGTTGATGTGGGGCTTGATTG
The DNA here is from genome assembly GCA_948193065.1 of Aleurites moluccanus. Classification (NCBI taxonomy): domain Eukaryota; kingdom Viridiplantae; phylum Streptophyta; class Magnoliopsida; order Malpighiales; family Euphorbiaceae; genus Aleurites; species Aleurites moluccanus. The sequence continues at coordinate 1,258 of CANXYC010257995.1, read as the reverse complement.
AAGGATTTCGAGCTTTGGTTTTGATTGTAACTTTGTGAAGGTGAGTTATACATATGTGTTTTATATGTATTTACATATACATATATATTATTCTTTCATTAATATTCATTCTGAGCATATCTATGCAATTGTTAAGTTGGTATTTTTTTGAACCAATGATATCTGTTATAAATATATTTTGTTTCCATTGCTATGCTATAGAGTTGGTATTGTTACCCATTCCTTTGGAACCAACTCGTTATTATAGTATAAACTGATTATTTTAGAATGTTCTTTGATTTTAAGAACCTTGTAATATCTGTCATTTTTGAAGTGTATTTGTTGATTTTATATGTTTGGAGAATTTTAAATTTAAATGAGAAGTTTGAAAATTTCAAAAACTTTTGTTTTGAACTGCAGCAGAATTCAGTGTTGACCATTACTTCCTCTTAAAGACATAATTGGGTAAAGTATAAAATATGAAAGTTGTTAATTTATGTCTTAGCTATAATTCTGTAAAATGGTTTAGTAAAATTCTGAGTATGTGATGAGTTGTGTCTATTTGAGCAAGGCTGGTCTGGATGAGAATTCCTGCAGGGATGCAGTGCATGTTTGGAATTTCTGGGAATAACTGAGGCAGAATTTATTGAAGTTGTAAACATGAAACATGTTTCTGTGTGTGTTGAGATGATGTCTGTAAAATTTTAGAATTTTTGGATAGGTATATCTCAGTGGAGAGTGTTTTGTATCAAGGCTGTTCGGTTGGATTTTGATGCAGGAGTCTGGGTGACTTTTGGAGAGTCACCACTATCTCTATGTTAATTAGTTTGATATGAAATTTGGATATGTTGTGCTTCTGTCTGTTGATTTTAAGTGGCAAGGAGAATTGATGAGTTTGGATTAGTGTAACTCATTTGCGAGCTGGCTTAATATGGGATGTTCAGACAAGAGTTTAACTTAGAAGTATTTGGTTATGGAGAGCCAGCATTATGCGGGAAGGCATTTTCGGGGACTGGCAATGCGAGGTGGAATTATGGCGAAGTGGCGAGAAGCTTTTGGCGAAGAGCTTTGGCGAGAAGCTATGGAGAAGAGAAGTTAGCGAGGAAGCAATGTGCAAGGAAGCATTGTGCGAAGAGAGATGTGCGAGGTGGCAGTTTACGGAGAAGCGAAGAGGCGAAAGCGCATCGCCGAGGTGGCATATGCGGGGACGAGTCACGAGGAGAGTTTGGCAAGGCAGCATGCGTGAGGTAGCTTATGCGAGCTGGAATGTGCGAGGCAG
>CANXYC010257958.1:0-12276 GCA_948193065.1 Aleurites moluccanus | reverse complement strand
TTCATATAATCCTTGTTGGACAAGGATTACCTTTTATGGAAATTTCCTATTTTGGAAATAGGAATTCCACTTGAGAGTTTCCTAAATTAATTTAAGGAAATAATTAAGGACTTGAGTTGCCATATAATTAGGGAACCTATTAGTTTATACACATATAAGTATTTCAAACAATAAGTGAAAGAGGAAATTAAATTATGATTAAATGAGATTTAATTCATATATTTAATAATGGAGATTTTACAATAATTTAATGTGATTAAATTAATTATCTAATTTAATTATTTGCATATGATGTATTTAATTAAATTAGGACCATAAGATTATATTTAGAATATGATCAATAGGTTTAAAGTTAAAGGAGTGTTTTTGACTTTTCATTAATGGCATTATTGTCATTAAACCTATTGTTTTAATCTAAGCCGTTAGATTAAAACCTAGTTGATCAAGAGACTTGTAAATATGATGAGATCATAATTAAGTGAATAAGAAGTCATAATACATCCCTTTGGCCGAAACACCTTGAGATGAAACACCAAAATAATTCGTCCAACTCCTTGTATTCTCCATCAAGCCGAAACACCCTTGACTTACACATAAGGGTTTTTGGCTTCTCTTTCCAAAAAGGCTTGTTGTTTGATCTTCGCGTAGATTACTAGTCGGGCTTTCCTCATCTCGTGGAAAGATAATGGTTTGCTACAACCTTTTCTTGGTGATCAAGTGAAGAAAGAGTTTCAAACACAAAGGTAAAAGATCTTGAATCTTTAATCTAATCTTTGATTTTAATCAACATAGAGATCTTGGATTGGTAATTTTTTTTTTGTTTTCCGCTATGCCTAACGGCCTAAATCCCAATATGGTATGTAAGTGGTAAGTCACAATCTGCTTTTCTGGATGTCAGGATAAACATGTGGATACTCATTGGATGAGTGATCAAACTGTGACGCTGGATGATGATGACATGAGATTTTACTGTCAGTTAATCATTTGTCATCTAGATTATGATAGTGCATATGATCCTTTGACTTGAGGTGATATATGTTTCATATATGGTTATAGTTATCTCGGTATTAGGGTTTGACCTATGCATAACCCTAGCCAAGATTGAGATCTTAGGATGAAAGGATTGGAGTGCACGGTAATCATGATCACTAGATTCATGGAATGTGGACCTTTGTCTGAACATTCATATTTAGTTAGGTAGTCATGACATCTATTGCTAGAGGTTAACCATGATTTATAGGAACCAATCAGGAAGAGGGATTTCCTAGATTAGACGAGAAAGCTTTCCTGTGATATTAAAGGGTAATATCATTTCCCATTGCCAATCGAACATGAACCTATAAAGTCACACAATATAAGTGAATTGCTTTTGACTTAGTTATCTTGGTTATAAAGATAATTGGATAGAGTAGGTTATTAAGTTAGTATGGTTTCTAGCATAACCATTTGCTTAGTTCCCAGTAATTAAGGTTTTTCGATTTAACCTAGTTTGCACAGTTTGTAAACGAGAAGGATTAAATCGATGTACTAGTTATTTGGTGCTTATGGGCCAGATGGATATTGAAGCCTTTCATTTAATGTGGGCTCAATCCATATTGGATAAATGGAGGAAAAATAGGCTATAGGGTTTTTATGGTTAATGGACTTTCTTTTTGGTGGGCAAAAACTCCATAAAGGGTAAAAATGTCATTTGATGGAGATGTAGAGATTCTCCACTAAATGAAAATTAAATTACCAAAAGCTAACCCTAATTTCTTGTCTTTGACTAATTGAACTTTGATTAGCTTAATTAAGCTTTCAAGATAGACTTTAAAAACTTAAGGGGACAAAGACTTACAAGCCATTCAAAGCCATTTCCATCTCACCCTCCATCTCCCACTTTGTCTCTTATTAAGGAATTTAATGAATGAGTTGAAAAATCAATAAAATAGGTGAGTAAAAGGGGACAAACATCCAACTCTTGATGGATAGGCATTTGGAGGAGCAAAAATTAATTTTGTCTTTCTTTCTTATGCCTTAAAAGTTTTACAAGACACTTTTTTGATTTCTTCTTATGTTTTTATCCTTTGCAAACAAGGTAACCGTTTATTTGATAAGGAAAGAGAAGAAGCACCACTTATATATCTAGGAAACCTCTTGTTCTTCTTCCTTAAAGGTTTTATTTGGTTGGTTTGTCTTTGCAAAGAGAATAACCATAGATAAGAACCTTTGGTTGAAGAAGGTGCCTAGCTAAATGATTAGCACTTATGGACTAACTAGAGGCACAACATTTAGTGTGCTTAGAATCCTTGGTTTCATCCTTCAAGAGGTAATTCCTTAAGATTTGTATTGTTAAATCTATAAATGTTGTGTTTTGGCCATAAAATAGTAGATCCTTGTAGGGTGTTCTTAGTAGTTAAAATTTTAGATAGCTTCTGCTATGATTTTTACACTTTAAGCACACCCGGTATGAAAATACTTTGCCTACAAACAAACTCACCTCACAATTTGAAAATTTCATCCTGAAAAAGGATAAAACCATAAGTGACATGTATAAGAGATTCACAATAATTGTGAATGACTTGAAGGGTCTTGACAAGGCATTCATACAAAATGAGCTAATCACTAAGCTCTTAAGATCTTTACTAGCAAAGTTTGATGCCAATGTGGATGCTATAAAAGAGTAAAAAAATCTTAGCTCCATGACTTTAGAAGACTTGGTGGGGAATCTAATGACTTTTGAACTAAGGATTAGCAATAAAGAAGCAACAAGAGACAAAGATGAAGAGGGAACTTTTAATAAAAAAAAAAAAGGAGTTGCTTTAATGGTAATTATATAAGACAAAGATGATTCCTCTAGTGATGAGGATGAGAATGAAGATATTGCCTTGCTTGCAAAGAAGTTTGGAAAATTTGTTGCAAGAAACAAATTCAAGAAAAAGAACCTCAAAGAAAAGAAGAACAAAAATGATAAATCCAAGGTGATATGCTTTGAGTGTAAGTAGTCAGGTCATATCAAAATGGATTATCCCAGCCTCAAGCATAAGAACAAAAAGGAAAGGAAAGGAAAGAGAATAAATTCTACCAAAGAAACAAAGCTTATACAGCTTGGAGCGGTAGTGACACTTCAAGTGATGAAGTTTCCTCCGATGAGGAAAATGATGAGAAGATCAATCTTTGTTTTATGGGAATGGAAGATGAAAAAGCTTCAACCGAAGACAATGAGGTAACTTCTAACTCTTACACTTTAATTGAGTTAGATGCTTTTAATAAGCTATTGGAAAATTTTTATGTGTTTCAAAAGAAAATAAAACTTTAAAGAAAAACTTGCTTAAATTGAAACTTGAAGTTGAGCAAGTTTCACCAAATGAAAATCCTTCTACTCAACTTGAGAAATTGAAAAATGATTTTTCAAATCTCTTATATGAACATGAGAAAGTAAAGAGTGAGCTCAAAATTTCAAATGAAATATTGAGTAAGTTCACACAAGGAAGCAAAACTCTTCAAAACATCATTGCTTCGCAAAGAGCTATTTTTGATAGATCCAGATTAGGATTTCATACAAATTCGAAATTAAAAAAGGTTAGCGCCTTCTTTGATAAGAAAGTAAAAAAATCCTAAAGGGATGGAAAATACAATTATTGTAAATTCTTTGGTCATACAAGTTTTAAATGCCCTATCAAATATATGAGACCTTACTACATCAAAAGGGTGTGGGTTTCTAAAGGATCAATCCTAATTGATGGGGATGTAAGAAATCCAAAATATGCATATGAAAGTCCCTTAGCAACCAAGGGGTGGGGGGTGGGGGTGAATTGGTTGTCTTATAAAAATTAATGGTAACTTAAATTAAATAAAGAGAAGAGGGAAGTAAAAATTCATATAAAAAATTTATAATGGTTCGGCCAAAATATGCCCATATCCACTCCTCAAAATCACACTTTAGTATTTTACTAACTTTGATCCTTTTACAGGTTTAAGATCAAACCTCAAAGTATTTTGGCTCACACTAAACCTTACAAGTATTTTATAAAAAGGCTCAAATACAACCCAAAATAATTACAAGAGATGAGAAATAAATTACCCAATAACTATTACCCAACTCTCAGAAATTATTTGCACTTCAACAACCTTGAAGTTTAAGCAATTAATTCTCTTTTCAATTAGAAACTCAATTTTAAGCTTAAGAACATTTAAATGCTTTGAAGGCCTGAAATAATGCACAATAAATGATTGTTGTTCTTCTACTAACTTCATACCAACTCATATAAATAGTCCTCATCTTAAAAAAGCCATTTAGATGTATTAAATGTACATTTAATGCAAATTCATGTCTTTGCAATGACTATATTTTTGTTAGATTTCCATGTGTAGCGGCGGCTACAAATAAAGTAGTGAGCGCTACTTATCTTGGAGCGGCCGTGACACAATCTTGCAATGAAAACTTCACGATTGCGACTTTCAGTGTAGCGAAGGTGAATAGTCTTAGTAACAAGTGCTAATTCATAAGTAGTGAGGTGAAGGATCATCTAAATTTCCAAAGTTCTTCTATGTCTCTGAGCCCAATCAGTAGTGGGCGCTACTCAAAATGTAGCGGGTGCTATGTCTTGGCTCCTTGAACTTTTTTGAAATAGGATTCAAAATTCACGGCTATGAATGCTTGTATAGCGATTGTGAATTACATAGTAGTGGGGGCTACACTCTTAGACTTAGCTACTGGATATTTCTGGATAAAATGTAACGGTTGTGAATAAAGATGTAGCAGACACTACTTAATTAATAATAGGAGCTACATGTTTGTGTAGCGGGCGCTACAAATGAAAAAACTACATAATTAAAAAGATCATTGCAAATAAACATGCAAACTACATGTTTGTTCCCATCAAAATGAAGATGTTAACTATTCAAGGTCTAATAATCTCCCCCTTTTTGATGGTAATAAATAACTTCTAAGTGCAATAATTAAAAATTTAAACAAAGGAAATTTTGTTAAGGATTTGGTATAAAACTCACCTTGAATTTTTGCCAATAAGATGTAAATTATATTTTTAAAAACTTTTACACTTTTACTCTCCCTTTACTTGAAAGCAATAAAAAAAAGTGTCTAATGATCAATAAAATGAGCATCAATTATAAGAAATCCTAAAGAAGAGTAAGAATATATAGATGATGGATAACTTAAAGCAGCAACACAATTGATTAATTAACATATAAACATAATTGTATGAAGTTATATGTAAAAGTTTTACATTCAAATGTTCCAAACATAAAGAAACTACAAGGAAAAATGAAAATGAACAATAAAAAATAGTAACATTTAAATAGCAGGTGGATCATTTGGAGGATTGGGGATGGAGACTACATCATCTAATTTTGAAGCCGTAGAGGGAGGAACTTCAGTCTCGTGAAAGGTAGCAGTCAACTCTTACTGCTGGTGTCGAAGGCGATGTATTGCTCCTTTGATGGAAGTCTGTGTGGATGCAATCGCGGTGACTATATCATCAAAAGCTTGAATGCTAGTAAGCACATTTTGCTCAAGCGAATCCATGTGACCTATGATGAGTGAAGCTAGTTGAGAGAAGTCTATCAAAGGAGGCACAGAGGAGGCTAAAGCTGCGAGATGAGCAAGCTCAGAATCATCCTTACTGGTGTCTTCTTCTTCTACATTCTCTACTGCATCAGCCTCTCCTGGCAAAACATATACCCATTCTTGATTTTTAACCACAATTTTTATCTTGGCAAGAGTAAGGAAACCAAGACATGTGGGGCTGATAGGAGGTGGTTTTAGGGTTAAAGTGAAATTTTGGGTTCGGGTAGGTTTTGGTTATCTCAATAACAATGTGGGTGATCAAGTGTCCTAGAACAATATCACCAGTTTTTCTCCAAGATAGTGAGTCGAGATGATCAACTAGCCATTTATCAGATTCAAGCTAACGATTGTTCTCAATGCACCATAAGAAAAACAAGTCAGTTTTAAGGACTGCACTATAAATAGTGCCTCTAGCATTGATGGTATAGTACATAATTCTATGAATGATATTGAGAATGAGACTCCTAATATTGGTGGATTTAGCGGTTCTAGGGTTAAATTTTACTTATAAACAAGTAATTTAGGTCTAAAAAGTATTTTCATCAAAATTAGAATGAAAATTATCTAACCCACCTTGAAGAAAACCAAAAATTTATTTCAATTTATCTCTCAATAAAATATAGAGTTGACCAAGTATTTTAAAAGTCATTACACCATAGGAAGAACCAGTGGATGTATTGACATTTAAGGTACAGAAAAATTATTGGACTAAAAGAGGAAAACATGGGTAGGTTATGGTGGCTAAGGTTATCCAATTTTGAACAATTAGTTTGGCTCTAACTTGGTCTACTAACCTTAACCTTCCAAGAGTACTCTAAGCCACATATCTAGATGAGAGAATTTTGCGAGTTGTGGTTAGAAGCACAAACCTCTGTTCTTCTTTTGGAGTAAGTGAGTTTAACACTTGGTCATGGTCAGATGGTTGAAAATAAGGTTGGGGAGGAGCCACAAGTTGTTGAAAGGGTTTAACCGCCTTCTCTTTGCCTCTGTCAGTTCGTGCAGCTCTAGTGATGGGTGGAGGAGGTGGAGGTGAATGTGATGGAGAATTAGAGGAAGAATCATTGATAGCCTTTTTTGTTCTAACGACAGTAGTTTTGATACATTTAGGTGCCATAAAGATGAAAGAAAGGATGAATTTTGTGAAAATATCAAACTTGTAGAGAGAGAAAAGAGAGAATTTTAATGAAGAAGTGTTAGGTTGAAGTGAAAAAAAAACTGGAGCTCGAACGGTTTTTTTATAGAAAACATGGGAGTAGAATCCTCTAATAAATAGTAGTGGCTGCTACTAAATAAGTAGTGGGTGCTACTAAAGAAGTAGCATCCGTTACATAAAAATAACGGGCACTAATCTAGGCGAAAATAGAACCAAGAGTAGATATCCATATTAGCGGGCACTACAACATTTGTAGCGGCTGTTACTTTAGTAGCAGGTTCAATAAATCATTGTAGCGGGCACTACAAACCAAAAATAGGCAAAAAAATAAATAACTCATAACAAAAGTTTAATTTCACTTCCATTCAACATGCCCAATTCATGTTTAATAAAATTTAAACATTCCTCATTTAAAGATTTTGTAAAAATATCTGCAAGTTGATTATTTGAAGCAACAAATTCAAGAATAACATTATTGCCTAATACATTGTCTCTAAGAAAATGATGTCTAATATCAATATGCTTACTTCTAGAATGTTGAATAAGATTTTTGATAAGTTGATAGCACTAGTGTTATCACACTTAATTGCAAGCTTGTCCAAATGCACACCTAAGTCGTAAATTTATTGTTTCATCCACAATACTTGTGCATAACAACAAATGACTGCCACATATTTGGCTTCCGCGGTGGATAAGGCCACTAAATTTTGTTTCTTACTAAACTAAGAAACAAGACAATTTCCAAGGAATTGGCAAGTATCGGAGGTACTTTTACTCTTCATTCAACTACCAGCAAAATCCACATCGGAATAGCTAATTAAACGAAAATATATGTTCTTTGGATACCAAGACCTAGATTTTATGTGCCTATTAAATATTTTAAAATTTTTTTGCCTGCATGCAAATGAGATTCTTTAGGGCAAGATTGAAAATGTACACATAAACACACAACAAACATAATATCTGGGTTACTAATGGTTAAATAAAGCAAGCTACTTCCATAAATAAAGCAAGTTGCTTCCATACTTAAAGAGAATTCCTTGCATAAAACTTCATTAGTAGCAACAAATATTATATCATCAACATAGATTTGTACAATTAACATGTTATGCATATCATTTTTTATGAAAAGTGTTGTATCAACTTTACCTTTTGAAAAACCATTGTCAACAAAAAAAGTGGTAAGTCTATCATACCAAGTTCTAGGAGCTTGTTAAGACCATAAAGAGCTTTTTAAAGTTTAAAAAAATGATTTGGGAAATCAAATTGTTCAAAACCTGGAAGTTGTTCAACATAGACTTCCTCCTCAATGAAACCATTTAAAAAGACACTTTTAACATCCATTTAATACAACTTAAAGTTCATGTGATATACAAATGCAAGTAGCATCCTAATTGCCTCAAGTCTAGCCACTGGTACAAAAGTCTCATCATAATCTATTCCTTCCTCTTGATTATATCCCTTTGCCACCAATCTAGTCTTATTCCTAGTGATCACACCAACCTCATCTAATTTGTTTTTATACACCCATTTGATACCTATGATGTGATGGTTTTGTGGTGTAGGAACCAAGGTCCAAACCTTGTTTCTCTCAAATTAATTCAATTCATCTTGCATAGCCTCAACCAACTTTTATCATCTAGTGCCTCAATGATATTCCTAGGTTCAATCTTAGATATAAAGGCTAGGTTATTCACTATTTTCTTGAAAAAGGATCTTGTGGCTGCACTTTTAAGGTTTCTTCAATTATGAGGTCTTTTGGGTGTTCCTTTTTGAATTTCCAATCCTTTGGAAGTTCATCATTAATAGGAGGAATTTCTATGGCCTTGGAAGAATTGTCTAGGTCATCAAGATTCTTTGAAGATGAATCAACATGAGGCTTTAGGTCAATGGATGAATCATGCACATGATCAAATATGTCATCATTATCAATATGATCAAGTTTATGCAAATCAAAAGGACTTGTTTCATCAAATGTAACATGTATAGATTCTTCAACAACTAAAGTTCTTTTATTGAAGACTCTATAAGCTTTGCTAAAAGTTGAATAGCCTAATAAAGCACCTACATCCGTTTTGGATTTAAATTTTCCAAGATTGTCCTTGGTGTTTAATATGAAGCATTTGCATCCAAATACTCTAAGATATGAAATTCTTAGTTTTCTTCCATTCCATAGCTCATAAGGAGTTTTGTTTAAAATTGTTCTTATGAAAAGTCTATTTGAAATATAACATGCATTATTGACGGCTTCGGCCCAAAAGTACTTAGGGAGAGAGTACTCATTGAGCATAGCTCTAGCCATATCAATAAAAGTTCTATTTTTCTTTTCTACAACTCTGTTTTGTTAGGGATTTCTAAGAGTAGAAAGTTATGAAAAATTCCTATTTCATCACAAAAGGTTTTAAACTCATAATTAACAAATTCTCTTCTATGATCACTTCTTAAAGATGTGATGTAAAAACCTTTTTCATTTTGGATTCTTTTAGCAAAAGATTTAAACTCCTTGAAACTTTTGTCCTTATGAGCAAGATATAATACCCAAGTAAATCTAGAGTAATCATCAATAATGACAAATGCGTATTGTTTACCTCTAAGACTAAATGTCCTACAAGGGCCAAACAAATCCATATGCAAAATCTCTAGAGGTTTAGTAGAAGAAACAATATTTTTTTTTTTAAAAGAACTTTTGACTTGCTTCCCCATTTGACATGCATCACACATTTTATCTTTAAGAAACTTGACCTTGGGGAGACCAATTACAAGCTCTTTGGATTTAATATTGTCAATGTGATCCATGCCAACATGTCCAAGTCTCCTATGCCGCAACCATGCATTTTCACAAAGAGAAACCATATAATCAATATTATCATTATGCATGTTATTTATATCAATCATATAAACATTGCCAATTCTATGTCTGACAAACAAAATTTGTTTATCCTTTAAATGTTTCATATAGAATTTCTTAGAAGTAAAGGAAATTTTGTTTCCCATGTCATATAATTAACTAACGCTAATTAAGTTATGCTTCAATCCATCAACTAACAACACATATTTGAGAGAGGGTTTTTCGATCTTACCAATTTGCCCAATTCCAATAATTTTACCTTTTCCATTGTCTCCAAAGGTTACCTTTTCTCCTTTCTTCTCTTCCAAGTTTGTGAGAAGACTTGCATTACTGGTCATATGCCTTGAACATCCACTATCCAAATACCATGACTCTTTTTTCCTTGTGGATTTCAAGCAAACCTATACATGATGAAGTTTATCCATTTTTAGTTACCTAAATACTTTTAGGTCCTTAGGGGTTAGCATCAATATAGCCTAAATGCACATTTTTAATATAGCATTTGAAGTTTGAATGACCAAATTTCCCACAATAGTGACATCTCAAGTGATTTTTATATTTTTGTTGTGATTTTGTCCTATGGTGTGGTTCTGAGTGATATTGATGCCAATAATCATATTTTGATTTTGTTCTAGAATATGCATTGTTGGGTCTTCTAAAATGAAAGTCATACATGTTATGCCTATGCACATTTGTTTTAGGCCTTAGGTGGAGAAATGTGATCAATGTGAGTATGAGTGCTTGATGTCTTTACAAATGTAGTCTTAGATGTTGATGGGGCATTCCCTCCACTATAGCCAAGTCCATACTTAATTGTAGGACATCTTTGAGACTCAAGTATTTTATCCAATTTTACTTTACCATTACAAAGTTTGGATATGCATTCATTATGAGACTCTAACTTGTTTTTCAACAAGGAATTCTTATTTTTTAGCTTATTGTATTCTTGGTCTCTAAGATTAATGGCTTTCTTCATTTCAACATTAGATGCACTTAATTCATTTATTTCATTTTTTTAAGCTTCACAAGCTTATAAGACTTCAATTGATATTTCTTTCAATTTATCATATTTATTTTGTAACTTATGATATTTTGAAAGCAATGTATCCATAATTTGTATGGCATCATTATTAGAATTAAAATCAGAATTACTAACCTCATTTGAAGATGTATCTTCTTCAATTGCCATGAAGCAAAGATTGGCTACTTCATCTTTGCTAGCTTCCTTCTCTTTATTTGAGTCACTTGAATCATCCTAAGTGGCTGCCAATGCCTTTCTCTTGAAGCTTTTCTTATTTTTTAATCTTGGACATTCTGCTTTTATGTGACCAAATTTGTCATACTCAAAGCATTTCACTTGATTACCTTTGTACTTTTCATGCTTCTCATATCTTTCAAATGGCTTCTTATTTTTGTTCTTCCTAAGAATAAGATTTCTTATTCTTTTGGTGAGCAAGGCCATGTTTTCATCATCTTCCCCTTCATCACTATCAATTGAAGAAGCCTCCTTTGAAGTAATAAGAGAAATCCCTTTATTCTTTTCCTCAATTTTGTCTTGAGATAAAGTAATTTCATGTGTGAAAAGTTTTCCCAACAAGTTGTCTGTTGGGAGGGTGCTCAAGTCATTGGCTTCTTCAATTGAAGCACTCTTGCTTCCCAATCCTTCTTGGGTAGAACTCTTAAGATCTTACAATTTATATCTTCTTTAGAGTAATTCTTCCCAAACTTCCTCATTTGATTTATAATCACTATAAGACGATTATACATTTCGGATACCTTCTAATTTGGTAACATTTGGAAGAGCTCATATTCATAAGTAAGAATATGAATTTTCTTACCCTTGACTTGATTTGTTCCTTAATGAGTGGTCTCAGGAGTATCCCAAATTTGCTTTGCCAAAATACAATGGGAGATTTTGTTGTACTCATCTCTACATAAGGCACAATAGAGAGTGTTCATTGCTTTTCGATTTCTCCCATTTTCCTTCCTTTCTGCCGGTGTCCATTCAACCTCTGGTTTGATGACTTTTATATCATCAATGATTTTTGTAGGAACCGTATAACTCGCTTAAACAATATCCCAAAGATCAATGCCATCACTATCTATATAGATTTCTATTCTATTCTTCCAATAAGGATAGTCATTGCCATTGAAGTAAGATGGTCTTATGGTGGAGTCACCTTCAATAATGTTGGTTGCTTGGTTTGCCATATGATATTTGATCCAAGATCATTAAATCTTTGAAAGAGTGGATTTAAAGCTCTGATACCAATTGAAAGTCCCTTGGCAACTGGGGGGGTGAATTGGTTGTCTTATAAAAATTAATGACAACTTAAATCAAATAAAGAGAAGAGGGAAGTAAAAATTCACACAAAGAATTTATAGTGGTTCAGCTAAAATATACCTACGTCCACTCCTCAAAATCACACTTTAGTATTTTGCTAACTTTGATCCTTTTACAGATTAAAGATCAAACCTCAAAGCATTTTGGTTCACATAAAACCTTACAAGTGTTTTATAAGAAGGCTCACACACAACCCAAAAGAATTACAAGAGATGAGAAAGTACCTAATAACTATTACCCCAACTCTCAGAAATTAATTGCACTTCAACAATCTTGAAGTTTAAGCTATTAATTCTCTTTTCAATTAGAAACTCAATTTTAATCTCAAAGGTATGAAATAATGCACAATAAATGATTGTTGT
>CANXYC010257932.1:0-20045 GCA_948193065.1 Aleurites moluccanus | reverse complement strand
TATGTATGAACATGGAAATTTATGATGTTATATTATTGGTATTTATGAGTATAGTAATCTGTGAGTTCTACGGGTTTATGGTGGCCTTAAGCCTACCCTTGCCCTAGGACCGTCGCACCACTGGAGTTGGGGTGTGACATTAATATACTTTATTGTCCTCCAACTCTAATTTGTAACGATAAAATATTTAAATTTCAACTAACGGTCACTTCAATATCCTTTATAGCGTTTTTCATTGGTCTCCTTAACGGAATGGACACCTGGCTTGTCACGTCAGCTAAATTCATTGAATATTTGCCATGTCAGCTGCCCCCACTACTCACTCTTTTCTATTCGAGCGTGGCTAACCCTCTCACCTCTACTCTTTAGGACACGACAACTTATTTGATGCTACTGCCTTCTCAAGTTCTGATTTCTTCTTTGCAATTCTTTTCATCAACTGCTTTCTCATCATCTCCAGCATGGTCAATATTGGCCTTGTTTTTGCTTCTAATATTTATCTATTAAAGTATTTACAAAGATTGTTTAATAGGATGTCACATTTTATTGAAGCTTTAAAACATGCCCTGCTCTAATTCTCACAAGGCTTAGCCCTTAACCATTCTCTGCATTCAATTGATTTTTTTTCAACCTCGCTAAGACATGTTTCCAACTAGCTCATATAGCTAGCTCTGGCACAATTCCACAATAAATCCTTGTACTCTTTTCCTTTAAAGGTGCCTTTCATATTAGTCCACAAGTTCCTAACATACATCATGTGCTCAAAGTGAGGAAAATCTCCTTAATTATGCTAACCAACTTATGTATATTAATAACAACACATAGTCAACAACTCAATGTTTATAAAGTAATTAAAACAGTAAACTATGAGTGAAATCATATACCTTTTGTCTATCAGACATAAAGGTCTAGTGGTGAGAATTATGTATTTGTAGGTCATCCTTTAACATGGTTAAAAACCAACGCCAATACTTCTTGTTCTCTTACTTAACCACTGCATAGGCAATGGGATAAATACAATCATTTGGGTCTATTCGAACTACAACCAAAAGTGGCATCCATGTCTACCTTTGAGCCAACATCCATCCAAACATACAATATTTCTATATCTACTCTTAAAACTCTCTTTTAAATCTGCTAAACATATATATACTCCATTAAAGTCCCCATTTTCTTCTTTGAACTCCACAGTTGATCCAGGATTAGACCTTAATATCTCAAGTTTATAATCATGAAGCTTTCTATATTGCCTTGCCTCATCACTATTTATCTTTTTTAATGCTAAGTTTCTTGCTCTCTATGCCTTCATTCTCCCTACAGTGTAATGGTAGTCTTTTTGTACTCTAGCTTGAAGGCAGTAATGAGCCAATTAGGATTCAATCTAATATCTTCCAAATACTGATTGGCTATCCACTTAGTTGTTAAATGGAAATTACTGTACACTTTGCCATAACAATGTTTCAAGTTTATAGTCTTTATCTGAAAGGTTGGATCATGTTTGTCTTTGGGGTCTTACTTAGAAGCATAAAGTCTCCAAGAACAGTTCTCTTTCTTGTAAATAGCCTCCATTCTAACCTTGTCATTATACCTAAACCATAATTGAAATCTATGCATAATGCCCCAATTCCTTACAGCCTCCTTCAATTCATCTCTGTGTTTGAAAACCATACCAGCATCGAAGGTTGGGTCATCCATATCTCTCTCACTGTCAAATTGAGGATACTTAGGTCTTGATTCATTTTCAGAATCAGTTTCAGAATTTAGCTCATCACTAGGAGCATATTCTGACTCATCATCAACGTCATCATTCCCAATTTGATCTTTCACTGTTGAATTAATGTGACCAACTGTACCCCTTGGTCTGCCCCTAATAGTACCACCAGATGCAACAATCCTTCCTTGTGCATTGCTTGTATTTTCATTCAGTGCTTCTGCCAAGTCCTCAGCCATATCAATAATATCATAGTTTGGATTAACAAAATTTAAGTCACCATCATCCACTTGTGAAGCAGAATTCTCAGCCTCAATATTGCAAGCTACTGGTAATCACCATGTGGATATTCCTCAACTACTGCTGAGGCTATTGGTGTTTTATAGTGATTACCATGTGGATATTTCTCAACTACTGGTGAATGTACTTGCTGGTTATGTGCAGATTCATTAACTACTGAGTGTACTTGATGAGCATTTGGTTCTTCAACAATAGGTGAGTGCACTTGCTGAGCATATGATTAATTGAATGTTAAGGTTCTCTGTAAACCTCATTGTTTGCCCCTTATAGGGATCTTCTTCCTTCCAGCTTGAATTGTCTTGACAACATCATCATTTGTAATCTCTTAAATAACAACACCACTTTTTTTTTTATTGTGAGTTGTGTAAATGTCATCATCTTATGTTATTTCTTCAATCACCACACCAATTCTCTGTTGAGGGTGAGTATGAACATACAGTTCTTCATTTGGTATATGCTCTATGTATATATCAATTTCCCCAGCATCAGTTGCATATAATGACATCTCATAAAAGTGTTAGTCTTTATCAATTGCTCTCAACCTATCCTTGTAATCTGTACTAGGAACTCTATATGAGTATTTCAAGTTGCCTCTAACATCAATCTCATGCAATACTTTATCAATCTCCATAGCAGAGATCTTATCACTATATCAGTCCCAAAATAAGTGCTCATCACCATCAATATATGAATTTTCTCCTTTAGTCACATTAAAATGCAGCTTAATGCTAAATGTCCCATTTGCATTAGGTAATACAAACAATTAAGTTAATATTACAATGTTTCTTGTTCAACAGGTCTATTACCATATATTCTGCTATATATATTAATAATCCCATATATTTTGCTATCTATAATACACAAATTAAATAAACCCTAAACATGCAAGCATGCCTCTACATTAGAAACCCTAAATAAATAAAAGGGGAAATTTTTTATTACCAACAGAAACCTCCAAATTAAACCCAATAACATAAAAACCTAAAACTAATTTATTCAAACCATTTTGTCTCTTAGTTGAAACCCTTTATATATATAACCCACATTTCAAACATGCACAATTTCAACTCACAATAAGGTATATAATAAAGACTAACAGTTACTTGGTTGTTGACTAGCCATTGTCACAATTTTCTATCTAGACGAGAAATAAAAGCACATTTGGCAAATTGTGGGGTAATGGGTCACTTTTAACTCTGTCCAAAGTAAGGGGGAAATAAGAATGAGAGGTAAATTATCCAGTCAAATGAAGGGCAAATTCTTACTTTACTATTGATAAATTATAGTTAAATAGAGAGAATGTGAGAGAAAGATACAAGAGAGAGAGAGAGAGAGAGAGATGTGTTTAATAAAAAAAGCAAAGGGAAAAGGGTGAGAAAAAGGACAGAGAGCAAAGTGAAAGTGAAAGGTAGTGCTTAGAGTTAGTCACGCTCAGAGAGAGAAGAGTGAATAGTGGGGGCAACTGACATGGAAAACAATCAATTAATTGAGTTGTCGTGGTGAGCTACGTATCCATTCCGTTAAGGAGACCAACAAAAAAAAATACTATAAAGGATATTTAAGTGATTGTTAGTTGATGTTCAAATATTTTATCGTTACAAATTTGAGTTGAAGGACCATAAAGTGTATTAGTGAAAACTTGAAGGACCATGGGTGAAATTAAGCCTAAATCAAAACTTGCTTTTATATTAATTAAAGTTTTCCTCTGACTTTGAGTATACACATCAGTTGAATCAGTACCATCTCTGTCAGTACCATCACTCCAACCATTGTCGTTTCTCTAAAGCTCTCTCTGTGGAAATAGCTAATGTAATTTTTTTTTCCTAAAATTTGAGAGAAAATGTCTCGTCTTTTGACAAGTTTTACACAATATTGGGTTTGATCTCTTAGTCCAATCATGGCGGCAAGTAGTGCTGATATAAATGAGAATTTGGATGATTTCTATACGAGATTAACTACAAAAGAGGGAAAAAAAAGCGGCCTAGAACTAGAAGGAAAAGATCTTAGCCCAGTTAACATCAACTTAAAATGGTGTCTAGTTGGTAGATTTCTTTCGGATAAGGTGATAAACATTCAATCTATGCATAATACTCTAGCGTCAATATGATGCCCTGTTAAGGGGTTTGTATAAAAGAAATCTATCCATCCCTGCTTTGTTTCAATTTTTCCATAAAGTGGATATGTCCGGAGTTCTTTACCATGGACGTTTGAGAATCACTTGTTGGTTCTTAAGAAAATGAGTGATAAGGAAAATCCTTTGAAAGTTCGTTTGGTTCACACTAATTTTTGGGTACAAGATCATAACCTTCCTATTGGGTTTATGTCCGAACATGTTGCCCCAATATATTGGAAATCATGTAGGTGTATTTTGTGAGTCGGAACCAAATAATTTTAAATAATATGGGGTATGAAGGAACTATATGTGAATCAAGATTATGATTGATGTGAGGTCCCCATTAAAACATCAAATGAAGATGAAGAAATCTTAAGAGGATTAGGTGTGGGTTAATTTCAAGTACGAGAGGTTACCCACTTTCTATTTTATCTATGGTAAGTTTAGTCACTCAGAAAAATTTTGTGAGAATGTATATGTTTCTCATGAATTACTAGCTGAACATCATATGGTGTTTGGATGAAAGCCCCTATCAGATGCAGAATAGGCAACATTGGAGAAAGATGGTTGCATTCAGGGCCATCGAAAATGGATACAAAGGTGAAAAGGACAAGCAATGTTGCCATGGCAGCAGAGAAAGAGGGGACTATTATGATCCTCATATTAGTGGGATTGATTACGGGATTAGAGGAGCTAAGAGATTAGTTTCCAAATCCATAAAAGGAAAGGAAACAATGATAGTGGCAAATTTTGAGGAATAGGATATGGTAAAGCATATTTCATAGCTGGAGAGAAAGACTCAATCTCAACAGGAGGAATTATTGTGAGTGACCAAAAGCATCATCGTACATAGATGAAAAGCAAGGATCATGAATCACATGGGCTTATTAAAGACCCAAGTCAGCTAATGCTTGTAGACCCTAAAAGGGACCAGCAGTAGGCCTTGGAGACTAGGCCTGCCGATACCAATGAGTCTATTAGGTTGGAATTGTTATAGGCTAGGCAACCCATGGATAATTCAAGTCCTAATGGACATTGTTGCCTAAAATCGACCTGATTTTATTTTCTTATATGAAACCCTTTCTTCTTAACAGAAATTAGAAGCTCTTAAGCTAAATATCGGTTACGAGGGTATATTTGTGGTCTTTGCTTCTGGCCATAGTGGTGGTATAACTTTGTTTTAGAAGGAGATGTCTATGGCTCATCTTTTAGGCTTCTCTCGCAATCATATTGATGTGACAATTTTGATTAAAAATCAATGTCCATGGAGACTAATGGGTGTTTATGGCTTCCCAAATCGAAATCAAAAAAGACATTCTTGGGATCTTCTTCCATGATTATCCTCTTCTTCCTCCTTACCTTGGTGTTATGCTGGAGACTTCAATGATCTCTTATCCTCATCTGAAAAAAGAGGTAGAGTTCCTCATCCGGCTTGGTTATTAAATGGTTTTCATAATGCGGTAGAAGAGAGTGGCTTATCTGATTTAAAATGGGAAGTTATCAATTCACTTGGGAAAGAGGGAGCGGAACTGACAATTAGGTTAAAGAAAAATTGGACAGAATTATGGTTTCTCAATTATAGAGGAATGAATTTGGTAAAGCGAGAGTTTGGAATTTGGGTCTCTTATCCTCAGATCATACTCCATTGTTTATGGATACCAAATTTAAAATTCCTTATACTAGACTAAAGAGGTTTCGGTTTTGAGAACGTATGGTTACAACAAAATGGGTATAAGGTAGTAGTTGCTAATAGTTGGAATGAAGCTAAATCCTTTATTCAAGTTAAGATATCTAACTGTGGTAGAGCTTTGCAAAGCTGGGGTAAGCAATTTGTATAGAACTTTAGGAAATGACTTGATTCTTATAAGTCTAAAATGAGGATTCTCCAAGGTCGCCATGATTACTCTTCTATTGAAGAATTCTTGATATATCAAAATCAATATTTTGAAGTTCTAAGAGCTCAGAAGCTATTCTAAAAGCAACGGGCTAAACAGCATTGATTATAAGATGATAATGCCAATACAAAGGATTTTAATGCCTATGCTTCTCAGTGTAAGAAAAAAAAATATTTTTCTAAGCTGAAAAATAGCCAAGGTAATTGATGTTCATAGGAGGATTCTTTACAGAATGTCATAGTGAATTATTTTCAGGATATTTTTATTCTAGTGGAAGTGACTTTGATCAAGTGGTGGATTGCATGGTGTGTAAGGTATCCAAGGAATAGAATAATTTTCTGTATTTCCCATTTACAATAAAGGAAGTAGAAGCTGCTTTCTTTGATATGTAACCGGAAAAGTCCCTGAGGCCAGATGTAGATAAGGATGTTATGAAGCATGCTTACACTATTTGAATAATTTTTTTCTACCAGATGGCTAATTGATAATTCAATTGTCCTAATCCCAAAGAATAAGGAGGTTGAAAATATGGGGGATTTGAGACCAATGGCCTTGTGTAATGTCCTTTATATAAATGTTGCAAAATCCTTGGCAAACAGATTTGTTATCCCACTAGGCAATATTTCTAGAGGGATGAATAGAAATATAGAGAATCTAAGCACAAATTAAACTCAATTACAATTATAATCAATATAAATTAAGGGATAATTATTATGAGATATCTGTGTTTTGCTATATTATACTAAAAGGTCCATGTGTTTTCAAAATTATACTAAAAAGTCCATGTATTTTGATTTCGTTAAACTACTAAGTCATTTCGTCCATTTTTCATCTATTTTCTATTAGTTAATGACATAAAAGTCAAATTTTGACTAAAATATTTTATTTATTACCCAAAATACCCATTTCCTAAACTTTTCAAGATACCATCAAATCTTTCCATTTTCATTTCTTTAATTTCTTTTCCCTTACCTTCCATAACTCCTTTATCACCAAACACAGAGACCATCTTTAGAGGAAAGGATGGCCTCAAAAAAATTCCCTTTGAAACCCATTTTTCAAAATTTAAAGAATTATTCTGGAAAATTAAACAAAAAAAAGAAGCCAGTGATTATTTATACAGAATGTTAGGAACGGAGATCCAAATTTGAAGCGATTTCAAAGAATCCATGAGAACCACCCAATTTCACTAGAGAATCCAACATAATTCACTCACCCACCATCACCATCAGTCCCATCATATCATGATTCACAATTAGATGATATACCAAGCAACTCCTATACTATCCCATTAGACATATGAATATTCAGATGATCTAGTTGATGCAAAGCACAAGTGTGTGACATGTATTCAAGTCCCAGATCCTGAAGAATCTCAGCTCCTAGAGATTGTTAGTAACTGTAGGGGATTAGTTTCAAGCCACAACCTCAAGAGCAACCTACGAAAAAGATTTGGCTATGTCTGGCCATCATAACATTCATAAACGAGATTGATAGATGAATAGTGGAGTCCAGCCACAATCATTATGGATTCGCCTAGTAGGAGTTCAACCGCTCAAACTCAGAGAGATGAGCCTAACAGTGCCCCAAGCCAAAACATAAAAAGGATAAGAATGCAAATATCTAATCGGGATCACAGTTTCAACCATTCCTTTGAATTTGAAGGCAGAAAGGTGAAGAAGTATTTAGCCTCACCCCCACTTCCAGTGACCTGTGCGCGTTATGGTCACCACCAGCGCTGGTCTCAAACAAATTGACCTCCCTGAATTTTGCTGTCATGAAATTATTGTCACTAACTCATGCAATGTTTATTCTGCTGATGTGACCGATCTGGTAGTTGGTTTTTGGGTTTTGTTGGTGATAGAGTTAGTGTTGGGTTTGAAGAGTTGAAACACAGTATCTAAAGAATTTGAGATATGGGTTTAGTTTTGTGGATTTTATTAAGTTGAAAATGACAATATCTAAACAATTTAATTGTGTAGATTTTATTTCGGTTCTATTTTTTGCCTTTTAATAATAATAATAAAAGAAAATTAAAAGTGGAAGAGAAATTGATGGATGGTGGCATTGAAGTGAAAATTAAAATTAAAATGAAAATGAGGGGTATTATGGATTTTTTATATTGATTTAACGAATTTTTAATAGAAGGATCTCAAATTTTAACGGAACTAAAATATTGAGACTTTTTAGTATAATTTTAAAAATACAGAGATTTTTCAATATAATATAGCAAAACACAGGGACTTCATAGTAATTATTCCATAAATTTAAGCAAAGCAATAAAGAGTGATAGAGTTAGAGAAAACTTAGTCAATTTATAGTGGTTTAGAGCAAAACCCTTCTCCTACGCCCACTTCTCTTAATACCAATTCGGTATTGAGGTTCCATTAAATCAGGTTCACAACTCAACCTTTGCAATAGTTTCCAAGGGATTTCGCCCTTCTTTATAATTAGCTTCCCACCAATCAAGTCTTTCTTCACAAAGACTCACAAGATGTTTAAAGTCAATATCAAGACTTTACAATTACTTTACAATGATTACAAATAAAAGCACAAATGTTTTTTCAACTAGCATAAGCTATAATGAACACTAAAGATATAAGATGTATTTTTAACTTGCAAAAGCTTTCAAGAGTCACCCAAAGTCAATCCAAAATCTACTTTATCTTTAAAATATCATCTATTTATAGTCTCCAATGCCTTATAATAAATTATGATCGTTTGGGTTTCATTTAATGTTGTTTAGACTTTGATTAAAGTTACCAACGGCTATAAATTTCAACTAATCCGTCTGATATGACAGTCTAACCACCAGTAATGGGCATTATGGAGTTGTAATGGTCATTCCATAAGAGGCATAACGGGCATGAAGAACTATAATGCCTGTTAGCCTTGCTTTCTGTCTCTTCTTTCAATTCTTCAGCAATATAAATATAACGAGAGTGATAATCATCTTTGTAACTTTTGCCCAAATTCTATCATTCTTCTTGTAACGGTTGTTACTGCATGTAGTGGGAATTCTATCATAGTAATAGACATTACATTTTATAACAAACATTACTAAAGTCTCTATTTTTTTTTTGTTAAATCTCATTAGCAATTCATAACAGTCGTTACGATGTTATAATAGCGTTACATAAACCTGTACAAAGTTATTGAGTATAGATACAAGCATATTGCATTTTTATACTTTTAAGTACACTTAGATTAGTAACCAAAGTAATCATTGTAATGTATAAAGATAACTTAAACAATCATAGAATTAAATAATTCCAAATATGGCATATTGGTTGCGAATGATCTTTAATGCTTTGTATTTGGATAAATGTGCTTTGGTTATGATGATATATTGGGCTCTATAGAAGGCAAAGAATGATCTGGTCTAGAATGGTCAAAGTGTTTATATTTCTCAAGTGATTCGAGATGAAGGAGAATTACTCAGGGAGTGGTGAGCTACTCAAGCTAATAAATTGACAAAGTTGCTAGCCTAAGTTTCTACTTATTAGATTAATGTCAAATAGTTGAAGCCTCCAGATGGTTTTCTAAAGCTAAATGTGGATGCTGCTATATTTAGTAATTCGGAAATGGCAGATTTGGGTATGATTCTCAGGGACCATTCAGGTCATTTTATGGCTGCAAAGTCTGTTTTGCTTAGAGAAAATATGATCCTTTGACAGCTGAAGCATTGGAGTAAGAGAGACCCTTAGTTAGATTAAAGAAAAATGTGGAAGCAAATTGTGGTGGAAATGGATTCCCAACTAGTGTTCCAAGCTCGTCGAGACTTGTCGTCATATCTATATGGTTTCCGCACGAGTTGCTGATTCTTTGTCATTCTTTATCAAATGTTCAAGAGGAGACTCAAATCCCTCTTTTTTTGTTGGATGTTATTTCCGTTGATTTAACGAATTAAGTTTGGTTTTTCATTAAAAAAAAAAAAATACTCTCCATGTGAGTCCAAATTCTGTTCCTTTGGTCCGAAAACTTGAAATCCATGAATATGCCTTTGGATCCTATTGGGCTTAAATAAAATCAGGCTTGAGGCCGAGTTTGATTAATGGATTAGGCTCACATAATATAAGCCGAATTTCTCATAACCCAGTATATATAATTCTTTGTGGCCCATTCATTCTTGCCTTATTAAATTTATAATTAATTATAAATTTAATTTATTCAAGTGTATTCAATTTCATAGAATTAAAAAAAATGAAACTTCAATTTAATTATTATTTATATTAAACAGCTCAAATATTTATAAACAAATGAATTCTTACATATGAATTTAAAATTTTATAAATTTCATTTACCCGTTTAATTTAATTTATTTTCCATTTTCTATCAATAAATCATATATTCCATACTCTCAATTAATAAATCAAATTATCATTAAATTTAAATTTATTAAGGAAACTTATATATCAATTTTTTTAAAATATATAGAGGAGATTTGAATATGAATATATCTTGAAAATTATATATATATAATATATTTATTATTAGGCTATGAAATATTTTATTATATATGCATATATTTATATATATTATAGATATATGCATGCATTATATAACTATATTCTTTATTTAATTTGATTATTGAGATTTACCTAACATATATTTTAATATAATGAAAGATCTTAACAATTTTCAAAATAATTTAAGACGTAAAAATGGAAGTCTATCAACCAGCAAAAAATTTTCTATTGATTCCAAAATAAATATCATATAATTAAGCATTAAAGTCCGTTAATTCTTATAAACTGCCTTCAAAACCTAAAGTTTACATAATTTATAAAGAAAAAGCTTTCAAAAACTCTAAAAGTCAAAATAATATTTTTCAAAAAATAAAAAAATAATTAAATTATATAATTATGATTGTCTAATTATAATTAGGAAAATACTTTAAGTAACATCTTAAATAAAATTTTCTATAAAAATAATTTATAAAATTAAAAATGTAAAAATAGAGACCTAATAAAAAAAGAAAAATTGACCGAAATATATATATATATATATATTTTAAGGGTTTTGCATTATTAAATTATTCTTATTATGACGTTAATAATCAGTATTAATAAAGAGATAATTTTTTGACATTAAAAAGAAATTTTTTATGAGACAATATTTATTTTTTGTGAATCATATGTCTAATTGACAAGAAAATAACTCGAATTCGAGATCTCTTCTTAAAAAGTTTTACTCTTTATAACCAAATTATATATTTTTGTTAAAATACGGTCGAATTTAGATTATTAATTTATTTTTCACCGTATTAGACCCAAATTAAGCTCAAACTCTAACATTGCAAAATATTCCATTTTTTTAATTTTTAAACCTTTAACATGGTCACTAGATACTCCAATGTTTGCAGTCCGCATCAAAAGATCTTGAGTTGTAATTTGTAAAGAGAGCTATATACAAAATTGAATCCTTAAGTTTTCATCATTAATCTGTATAGATATATGACACTAGCTTGGACAGGTTCTAAGTATTCAAGAGAACAATAATGGCTTCATTCAAGATTCTATTTGAAAAGTTGAGAAGAGGTTTAACAAGACTGCTATATTGTGAATTTTTATTTGATGCAGTTAATTAAAATAAATTGTGGGTTTTATTATTTTGATGGTGATTGCTAAAAAAAATCACTTTCTTTCTTTCTTTCTTTTTTAATAGAAAGGAAATATAATGGCTTTATTTCATTGTAAGAGATATTTTATGTTATTTTCTGATAAATTATTAGATAGAATAAAAAAATATAATTTTTTATTTATATGATAATAAATTTATATTAAAGTGTTTTTAAATTTATTTTTATACAAAATAAAAAAATATATTATCATCCTTAATAATTTATGTTTTTATCAATTATTAGTTAATATTTATTATTACTATTTATGCGTTATAATTAGGAACTAATTAGAGTCTATATGTCTTCATCTTGCATATCTAAATTATCTTAATTTTTTTTCTTTCAATTTATTCGTCAATGAATGTAAGTATACACAATTAAAATTAAGAAATGAAAAAAATGTGTAAAAAAATTAATTAATGTTATTATTAATAATAAAACAACAAAGGCAAATGCAGATGGCTTCCAGTCTCAGCTCTGGCATTGATTTGGGCAGAGAGTATTTGGTCAGACTTACGTCACTTTATAGTCCAACAAAAAAAAAAAAAAAAGCAGTGACTGTGAGGCTCTATTTCTACAAAATGCAGCAAGCAAGACCCAGGCAACACCAGCAGAATTTCTTTATCTTTTTAAAGAACATATAATATATATATATATATATTTTGGGTAGAATATTATTATTATTATTATTATTAATGTGGTTGTTCAATATCTCGATAAACATGATCACATAAGAGAGAGATGACACAGACAAAACGGTGAGTGTTAGAGCAGAAGAGGTACAAAAAGAAAGTTGAAAATGGCTTTTCACCGACCTCCCTAAAATCTTAAAAACCAATGCTTTGCTTTCTTTCTTCTTCTGCAAAAACTGTCTCTCCTTGCCAATCAAATTCCCTTTTTAGAACCTAAAAAACAAACTCCAAATCTCTTTTTTTCTGCTATTTCTTTCTGTTTCTAAACCCCTAAAAATTAGACAGACCCAGAAGAAATAAAGGAGGATATGTCGATGTGTTTCTTGGGCTTGGCTGGGCTACACTGTACATCAATGGCTGTTCTTGTTGTTGTTGTTGAGGGTATGTTTTTCTCTCCCGTTTTGTGGAATGACCGACTTGTCCTTCGTCACCATGACATAGTCTCTCACCATGCCCTTGTTCGAAGGTCATTTTGGTGTATTCACAGATAAGAGAAGCAACCCAGTACAATGTAGGTGCTTAAAAGGCAGACAGGATGGAGCCAGGCAAAATATATACATAGTTTCACTCTCAAAAAAAGGAAAAAAAGAAAAAACTAACACCCCTCTTTTACTGTTCTTGTTGTTGTCTTTGTTTTATTTTATTTTATTCATCTTTAAAGGAGGAGGAGCATAGCATTATGATTCGTCGTCAATGATGGTTATTTGTTATTGCACATTGAAATGTGGAGGGTACAGTTTATGAAGCATTTCGATTATGGATTTTTCACATGTATGTATGCCAAAATGTTTGTACCCAAGATTTCCAGTATACTTAAATGGCCATTATTAGAGATGATGTGTGCTTTTCCCAAATTTTCATACATTCAAATTGCTTCTACAAATATAATCATATAATTTTTCTACTCGTCTTTGCCTTTTCTTTCCCTTTTTTTTTTTTTTTTTTTTTTTGTTTCTGGCTTGTGTAATATCGTTTTGAATATTTTAGCTTCAAGATGGAGAATCATTGATATGTAGGTGATTTTCATTTATTCCTTGTCCTTTCCAATGGAGAGATTGAAGCAACCTGGGAGTATAACTATTTACGTTTGCGTTTTTATGGCATTTGAAATTAGTTTGTCTGGGTTCTTGAGTTCTTGAGTTGATTGCACTGGTGAATATGGAATACACGGGGAGAAGGGTAACCATTAAGTTTTTTTATGTGGTCCCTTAAATTTTTTTAATTTTGGTCGTTTTCGTCCTTGTTTTATCCTTAATGATTGTTTGATATGTTTGCCAGCAATACATGTTTCCTATGGGTTTTATTATTAGTTTTAGGGGGTCATAATTAGTGGACCAATTCTTACGTGATATATCATTTCTGTTGTTAGTTCAAAAATGGTGGTTTACATTGATGTGTCTTGTGGAATTTTTAATTTGAGTCTCAAGTTTTTCTTTTTCGGTATTTAAGTTCGATAAGTTTTGATCCTTTAGGAATCAGATTGAAACCTTTACAAATGCAACTACAGAGAACAACTTCTTGATGTTGTCATTAATTGAACATGCTTCTTTTGTCTGGTTTTAGTTTTGATATATCCATAGAAGAGGATCTAGCATGATACAAACTCATGATAAGGAAAGACAGTGCATAGTTGGAAGATCCTTCTTGTGGATCCACATGTCAGTTGCATCATGCTGAAATGATGGCCTGATTGACCAGTGAAATCTCATAAGTGATCAAGGATCAATTATTCCCAAGCAGTGATTATTGCAGTTCACTTGTCACTGGGTACAATTCAATCCTCAGTTTGTGTTTTGTAGGTGTTGCAGATTGGTTACTGGATTAACTGGACTCCTAAGTATATAAGTCTAGTAATCAGTTGCAATCACGGTATATTGGAAGTACTATAATCATCAGCTGCAATCATGCTAGTTGAATTAGGTTGGAAGTCCTACAAACTTCTAGCCTTTATATAAATATATGCATGCGTTAAGAATGCTTTAAAATTGAAATATATTCCTAGTTGCCCTTAAAACATGGACCAAAAGGCTAAGAAATGTTTTGCTTGTGGTTGTGGCTTTTGTGGGTAGAGGCCATTTCTCAATTGTCATGATGCCCTGGCATGCCTTATTCCTTTTGTTTCTTGTGCATTTGACTTGTAATCTGCTTTTCTCTCATTTACAGTTGATTTAACTTTTAATTTAATTTGTTTGCTATGTTGCATGTTCAGATGAAACCTCAAATATATACACTATATGTTCACATTGTGCTTCAGCTTGTCTTGAGTGTATCTTTTGCCAACACTTACGAGATGGCTACTGTGGAGAGAAGGTGGTTGTTGTTGCTACTATTTCTTTTTTGATGCTTTAGTGTGGTTGCGTTCTGTCTTATGACGACTTTATACTTGTAATTTAGTCAGGTGTCCATGTGTTCTGTTTATTCCAAGCAACTGTCAGGAGTTCAAATGCACATAACTTTTCTTTTAGTAATTACATGCTGTATTCTCTGTCAGGAAAGTGTACATGAATTCTGATTCCTTAATAAGACCATATCTTCAAACCTCAGACATATGAGAGAGCATTGATTATAATATTGTGCCTTTACTTGAAGGTATAAGCCTTTGGACTAGATGGTGTTTAGAATTTTCATAGAAGTCACATAACAAGTCATTTCTCGTAACTTTTCCTGGTTGTACCTGTTCTTTGTGCCCTTAATTATCCATTGAAATAATATGATTTGCTAAATAATCTACCCAAGTGGGCAGTGGCTACTATTTATACCTCTTACTTTTTAATTGCCAATTTGCCATGTTCTTTAGTCTTAGCGACTTTTGTCAACCTGGTATCTATAGTTGATTTTACTGAGGGAAGTTTCCCATTCGATACATTTATAGAGAGAATTTAGATAACACAACGGCTGCATTTGGTTTGTTGTGGAAATGAAAATGGAATTCAATCCCTGGAATATGATCATCTTTTCTTATTTGGTAGTCAAGGGATCCTTTTTTTTCTTTTATTTGAATAGCTTGAATTTATGTTTTCTAACATTACCGTTAAGTTATATCTAATTTTCTGAAAAATGAACTTGAAATGGGAAACATCTATGTCCAGTTGCATTTCATTTACAAATCAATCCAAGTGTGTTTCAATTGTATTATTAGATCTCAATTATGTTGTTACCTCTAGTTTATCATTCAGTTTAAGTGATGAGTTTATTTTTGCAGGATGAGGATATGATACTATTTTACTATAGGGATGTTGCTATTTTTGGCTGTAACATGTAGGCTCCACTATGAATATCTGCCCTTAAAACATTTACTTGATGTTGTGCATATTTTTACAAGGAATCATTGATTTAGATCTGTGGTACAGATGAGGGGTGTAGCACCTGCTGATTTTGGTCTGACATATTTTCAGAAACATGATTTCTGTTTTTATCATGTAGCATTTGTTAGTATCCATAAACTATTATTTTCATATTTTGGTTTAGCTTATAAGAGTAATATCATCAAGATGTGGTGGTTCTTTTCGCATTTAGTGCACAAGTATTATTTTAGTGAGAATTTTTTCAGATTTCATATTTACCTATTTGATATTGTAATGGTTTTTCTAAATAGGATTAACATTTTCCTACTGAATGCTGCACTGTTGGATAGCAACCCTTTTGTGTAGGACATACATGTCCTCCAAAGAATGCGGCAGAAATTCAACACAAGATGTGTACTGTTTGTACCTGTTCTTTATTTTTAAGTGGTTGTCTCTGTTGTAGTGGCAGTATGACCTTGGTTGTAGGGTACCCAGGTCCCAGGCTCCAAGGATATTCATAGATGGGTAGAGAAGGCCAGCCTCATTTCTATGGGTTGCAGTTGGAAACCTGAAATGGTTAGGGAATTCATTTAATGCTACTATTATGATTCTTTGTGCTTTTGGCTCCCAAATCTCTGGTTATTACCTGATATGCACCAGTTTGATAAACAACTTGTTGCTTACCTGAGAATCTAACATTTGTATATGGGAAGTGAACTGTGAATCTGATTTCCATGTGCATATGATAACTCTTGTAAACTTCCCATAAAACTTCATGTAATGCAGAACAGTGCTATGCCATGATTTAACCAAAAAAAGGAAAGCAAACATCATGATGCACTTACAAAACATTCTGAAGAAGTCAATTGACTTGTATGGTCCATAATTTCACATTAGACGTTGGTTCGAGAATACCTTTAATAGTTTAAATAAAAAAAATATTAGAATTTAAAAATTAAGAGAAGATTTTCACTGTATATCACTGTCTCATTAATTTTGTAATTTGATTTTAATTAATTAATAGCAATTTCTATAAATTAATTAAGAAGAAAATTGATTGATCAATTAAATCAATAATTTATTATTAAATATAATAAAAAATATTAAATAATATATAATATTGGTTAAATATAATTTGATTGATCAATTTAATTAATAATTTATTATTAAAAATATAATGATAAAATATTAAATAATATATAATATTAGTTAAATATAACTATCTATGATAATTTTAAATTAAATTATAAATTTATAATGACAAAAAAATCTAATAATTGATTTTTAGAATATATACACACATATGCACAATACAATGGAAATATAGACTCATTCATATATGAATGCATATAAAAAATAAAAGAATAAATATAATATACTTTTCATAATAATAATAATAATTACAATAAATGATAATAGTTTTTTTTTAAATAATACAAATTTAATATAATTTTATGACCACTGGATTCTGCTAGTTTATATATAACCTCAATTGATGAAAAGTCAACAAAAAAAAAAAAACTACATCATTATAGGTAATTAATTCATTAATATTTGATGCAACCACTATTCTACATAGAACTCTATTAGATAATATTTTATATCTAGAATTAGAATTGAGTCTTAGAATTGAAGACTTAAATTTTAATTTTAGTGTTAGGTAATTTACTTAAAATTAAAATTAAAATTTTATTTAGAATTTTATATAATTAAAAAAATAATTTTATAATACTTATTTTAATTTTTAAAAAATTATAATACTAAAAGCCATCATCATCATTATTATCACCGTTATTAATGGTGCTCCATCATTATTGTCATAGACGATGTCGCACTATAATCATCATTATTATTGAAATAATAATTCACTAACATAATTATTATTTCCGTCCTTTCATTACTACCATTATCATCGTCATCGCTATTGACGCTGTCTATCTTATTCATTATTAATTTTATAAAATTTCAATTTTAATTTTTTATATTATTTAAATATTAAAATTATAATTTTAATATAATTTTAATTTTAAAAATTATTCTAATTTTAATAATTTGTGTCAGATGCTACAGTATTTTAAATAATGAAAATTGACTGTAATTTGTCCTATAAGGGAATATATATATATCATTTTTAATAATAAAATTCTAATCAATAATCAAAATGGTTAATTATGAGAAAAAAAAACTCCAAAATATGAGAAATTACTATTCCACATCAGCAATTTTACAAGGTGGTTGTGCCTCTCATTGTTGGGTCGAATGTAATATTATCAAATGGGCCCATTGATTCAAACGTAATTTCTACTCCCCACTGATAGCCCAACTGGCAAACCAACTTCTTTATCCGTTCATCTTTCCAATTGTGCAGTTTGAAATGACAGGATTACATTCAATACATGGCACCACTGTAATTTCTTCAAATCCCAAGCTCATTTCTCTAACGAATTCAAAAATCAAAATTAAGCGGGCAATTAACCATGTTTAACGGTTAGTTCGGCCAACCTGGGTTAGCTAATAGTTCGCTTACGCTTTTTTTTTTTTTTTTTTTTTTAACCACGGTTAACTATCTAATCCATGGTTACAGAAAACATTCACTTCTCTTCACCCCATATTTTCTCCTATATAAAGCCCGAAACCGGAGGCCTAAAAATCTCACCAACGGAAGGCGTCTTGATAAACGCCGTTTTTAGCATTCTAGTTTTGAATTTGAATTCTCTGTTTCAAAATCTCTTTTAGCCTTTTTTCGATTCGATTCTCTGTGTATTGTTTTTTGAATCATAGAAAAAAAAAATGAGAGAGTGCATTTCGATTCACATTGGTCAGGCCGGTATTCAGGTCGGAAATGCTTGCTGGGAACTTTACTGCCTCGAGCATGGCATTCAGGTAATCTCCATGTGCATTCTGTTCTTTTAAAGGTTGTTGGTCGAGTAATATTTGGTGGATGTTATGATTTTCTAGATCTATGGTTTTGCAATTTACTAGAGCATCTGATATCGTTCTTTGTAGAGAAATTTATGTCAGATTTGATATATGTCTTTGTTACCGTTAATTTTATGCGGATCCATTAATCTGAAAGATGATTGCGAGACCTTTATATATATATATATTGCCTGATTTGATTTAACCTTGTATGTGCGTGTATCTCCTATTGATTATTGTTGATAATCTGGGTTCTCTCTTGAAATTTATTATGTGATGTTAGATTGCTGAAACTTTACTCTCTATTTCAGTCTGATGGCCAGATGCCAAGTGACAAGACTGTTGGTGGAGGAGACGATGCTTTTAACACCTTTTTCAGTGAAACTGGTGCAGGAAAGCACGTCCCTCGTGCTGTGTTTGTTGATCTTGAGCCCACTGTTATTGATGAAGTAAGGACTGGAGCTTATCGCCAGCTCTTCCACCCTGAACAACTCATCAGTGGCAAGGAAGATGCTGCCAATAACTTTGCCCGTGGCCACTATACTAGTAATTATCAACACCCATTTTTTTTCTGCTTGTTTATTTAATTAGAGCATTTCTTTATAATTGTTTTTGTGTTGTATCAGTTGGGAAAGAGATTGTTGATCTCTGCTTGGACCGTATCAGAAAGCTTGCTGATAACTGCACTGGCCTCCAAGGATTTTTAGTGTTCAATGCTGTTGGAGGTGGTACTGGTTCTGGTCTGGGGTCACTTCTTTTGGAGCGTCTTTCTGTTGACTATGGCAAAAAATCGAAGCTTGGTTTCACTGTTTACCCCTCGCCCCAGGTTTCCACATCTGTTGTAGAGCCATATAACAGTGTCCTTTCAACTCACTCTCTCCTTGAGCACACAGATGTTTCTGTGCTCCTGGACAATGAAGCCATTTATGACATTTGCAGGCGTTCTCTTGACATTGAGCGTCCAACCTACACCAATCTTAATCGCCTTGTTTCTCAGGTAAAATGCCATTTTGACGCGGGAAGCACATTTTTTGTTATGTTCATTGAATTCTTTTACAGCTTTATGCCTGCACAAATTGTGGTTATTGATGTCTATTGTAACTTGAATGCCTCAGGTGATCTCATCCCTCACTGCCTCTTTGAGGTTTGATGGAGCTCTTAATGTGGATGTCACCGAGTTCCAAACCAATCTGGTTCCCTATCCCAGGATCCATTTCATGCTTTCGTCTTATGCCCCTGTCATCTCAGCAGAGAAGGCATATCATGAGCAACTCTCAGTGGCTGAGATCACAAATAGTGCCTTTGAGCCTTCATCCATGATGGCCAAGTGTGACCCCCGCCATGGCAAGTACATGGCTTGCTGCCTCATGTACCGAGGTGATGTTGTGCCAAAGGATGTGAATGCAGCTGTGGCCACAATCAAGACTAAGCGCACAATCCAGTTTGTTGATTGGTGCCCTACTGGATTCAAGTGTGGCATCAACTACCAGCCACCAACTGTTGTTCCA
>CANXYC010257879.1:0-12998 GCA_948193065.1 Aleurites moluccanus | reverse complement strand
TCCAAATTTGCAAATTAAAAATTCCAATCGTTTGAAAGTTCTAATCAGCATAAATGTGTGAGAAGCTTCTCATTATGAAGATTAAAGCAAAGAAGAGAATTTTCAAACAAAACCTTTTAATAGTCATTAGTCAAGTAAACTACACATGAATATCAAACAGCTGGAAAATTAGATTAGAGGTATCTTAGGTAAGCCCTGATAATCTTTTTTCAGACCAGTTCAAAGGCATGTTCTCATACTTCTAACTCTACGTGTATATTTAAAAATTATTTTTTAAATATTGACAGTAATAATTAAATTTTAATTAATAAAATAAAAGATAAATTCATTGTGTCAATTGAGTCAACGATTGTATTGTTATAATTATATCCTTATTATATGTATATAAAATATTACTCCTTTCGTTTTTTTTTTTTATCTGTCGTTTTAGAGATTTATCTATTTATATTTTTAATTATCGTTTTAAATTTATAAAGTAATATTTATTCATTTTTTTTATTTTATTTTTATAATATTTAATTAAAATATAATAATTTAATTTAAGATAAGATTAAAGATATAAGGTTAAATAAGTCATTTTAAATCTAATTAATAAATATATTAATATGTATGTAAAATTTTAACGACAAATAAAAAAAAGTGGAGGGAATATTATTAATAGCCAAATTAAAGTATAATTGATCATTTGCATTGAGATAACATTCATAAGTAAGGAAATTAATTTGTAAATCTATGAGTTTGCACATTTTAGTGTAGTTCGAGTGATAAGTGTATAAATTTATATTCGATTTCTACTTTCAATATTTTAAAATGAAAAAAATAGAAAAAGGAAATTACCTACTGTTTCTCAATATGTATTTTCTATTCTTCACTTTCAAATTAAATTCTTTTCTGAAACCAAATAAAATAAGTCGAAAAACACACCAGGAACAAATAAGATGGCGAATGGAGCAACACTGGCGACGATTGCTGAGTTGAACGGCAAAAATGGAAGAAAATGGAGAGAGAGAGAGAGAGTTTCAGAGTTTGAGAAACAGAGAGGAGCGAAAGAGAAAATGTTGAATCGATTTCTGTTTTTATAATTTTTTTTTACCGACGGAATAAGTGTAGTCGGTAATTCATCATTTTTATAATTTTTCTGACCGAATGCCGACGCCATTGAAATTGCCACGTGGTCAATAGTCGTCGGAAAAGCGTCAGTAATATATATTTAGGCGCCAACAATTTCCGCCTTCACTGTTTTTAAATTTACTGACCGAATACAGTCCGTCAGCAAATATACTATTGGCAAACATTGACGCTACAATTTCCCTCCAATTATTGCCAAGCATGTATTTTGGTCGGTAGTTGCCAACGCTATTCAGTCGGCAAATGGTCGGCAAAGCTGAGTTTTTGAATTCGGTCGGTGAGTAGTCGTTAAGTACTGACCCTTTACATTGATGTTTTTGTACGCATCGGGGACCATCTTTCCTAAGACGGTACCCTCCCATTCTATCTTCCCATTGTATATATCCTAACAAGGATAGAATTAATTATATACTCTGCAGGGTGGGTTTGAAGGGAAGTTTTGTGTCGAGGAAAGATGGCACCTATATATTGACTATTGCTAGATTGCAATAGGCACCATCTTTCCTTCTACAAAACCCCCACTATACCCTCTATTTTTATCTCTTCTATTTCTACTGCGCTAACTCTTCTCATCTTCTAGCTAATTAATCTCTATACCTTAATTGTTCCAAGTCTTACACTCCTATTTATAGAGACTTGTTCATTATTAAATTTTAACCGAATTCAAGTTTGATTTTGATTTTTTTTTTCTTCCTTGATATGATCTCTCTTTATTAGTTAATGGATAAATTTTAGAGGAACATTCTAATAAGAATATAACTGTTACAAATCACAAAATCAATCTTAAAAAGAGATAGAATACTCAATACATAAAATTTATGGCAGCCTCTCTTTGTATGCTAACGTAAGAGAGTATTATTAGTGAAATAAGTATCAAGTATAAAGAAGTTGTCCATATTTTGGAATTTTGATGGGCCAAAGCTGGGATGTTGCATGGTAATTTGTAAGAAAAAATTTAATTGGATTAGTATTCCTATTATCAATATAAATTATTGAATTATTATATTTTTTTTATTAGATCTCATAAGGAAAAGACTTGATTTTAAAAATATTAAAATTTTCAAAGATTTTACCCATCTAACATATAATTTTTTTCATTAATTACAGTTCACACTCTGAATTACGATTAAATCTAATTTTTTTTTTTTTTTTTTTATGAAGTTTGAAAATTTTTCATTTGAGTTTGAATCACCAAAAACCTACAAGAAGAACTATCAAAGTGGATGTGGGAGGTACATATTATATTGAGTTCATTTCGATGATTAAGTAATTTCAAGTTTAAATGGGAGAATAATAAAGAGAGTGAAATATATTATATATATTCTTTTAATATATATATATATTAACCTAGAGAAAATGTCTTTCAACTATATATTCAAACTTTCTCCTTCTTTTTCTTTTTCTTTTTTTGGTTAAAGAATCTCTTTCTAATTACTCTAGAATAATTAGGAAATTTTATTGAAGAAATGTGGGGTTAAAGACAATAAAACGAACAAGGAATATGAAACTGAAACAAAGAAAAAACAAAACAAGGAATATAAAATATCAGACTTTACCAACTTCACCTAATAAATCCCATTTTTTTTTTTCAGCTTTTCAGCTAACTTTATGCTCTACTCTTCACATAGCAACTAACTACTACTAAAATATCTTATTCTTCCTAATTTTCTGCCTAGACTCAAGCTTGATACAAATAACAAAAACATTTTTCTATGGTGACAACAAAATTGTCAATCTCAACACTAACTCATTGTCTCTGTAGTTCCAAAGTGTACAATGGGCTACACTGCTTGCTTGGACATTCTTCTTTAATGTTGTCACTGAAAATGAGTAAATATTTTTCTATTCAATTGCAGGTATAACGTTGAGTTTTTCATTCTTCATCGCTTTCCATTGGCTGCTAGACCATTCTACACCATGTCATGCTTTGATGATCCTAAGTACTGTAACTCCTTTGATGTTTTTGTTTGAGGTAAATGTTGATATATTCAATTATTTTGACTATTATAATTAAACTTCTATCTCTCCCACTATTTCTCAAAACTATATTTGTCTAATGATCTTCTATTGCATTTTCACATATTTACATTTTTTTTTTCCACATATTTGCTTAGTTCATGGCTAGATTGTATTAACACAATAGCATCAGACATTAATTATTTCAGGTCCTTTCATCTCAACTTATATTAGCAATACACAATGTAAATCAAGTTTAGAATATAAAAAAATGAATGTGTTTTGTTGATGATTTCATACAAATCAGGACATCTGATGCATAATCAATCACTTCCATTACTAATCTTATCCTCTTAATAGCATTTTCATTACTAATTAAATCATTCAAACAATTCCTCTTCATTGATATCAACAGTTTTTGCTATAGCTAGCCTGCAATTCTGCAACTAATGATTATAGTTATGAGGTTATTGCTCTTACAGATATGGCTTGCCTCCACACGAAGGTTTTTGTATGGGATTGGAGCCCTTTGTGATGCTGTTCTGTGGTCTGAATAACATACGCAGAACATCACTTCTCCCTCGTGACCCTACTAGGATTCCCCATGATGATGCTATGTTTTGGTAGCAGCATACTCTGTTTGCATAGATAGTCTTTCTGTAAATTAGGATTACCCCATGATCATGATGATGATGATACTGCTTAAGCAACTGTTGGGTATATTAATAACTCAAATATATGTTCTAATATAAGCCCTAATAGATAATGAACCTTTGTAGTGGGCCTAATGGGCAAGAGCTCATTAACTGATTTAACCCTAGTGTAAACCTATATATATGCTAGATGGGAGCAGTATGTTAGGTATTCCAAACTAGATACCTAGGGTGTAATGCTTCAAGCAATCGCATATTACTTTACCTAAAACTCTAACACTACCAGTTACTAATACTAATATTGGATTTTTATTTTTTTTTTGAAAAAAAGATAAAATTTTTATTAATAGATAGGAAAAATATATGAGAATAAATACAAAAAACAAAATAAAATCGTAATTTCTCAATACAATTTTATATCATTTCACTATAGTGTGAAAGATAAATTCAGATCTACATGTAAAGTAAATTACTCAAATTATGGGTAGGTAGAAAATAAAATTACAATATCTCTTTGAAACATTATTAAAAGGAGTGGCAAGATATGAACTTTGCATATCATTGAATCAATCCAAGCTTCATATAAATTTTGTTGATAGTCAGTGTATTAAAACTCATCTAAATAGTTATAAAAATAGCATGTGTTAGTTTTACTTGATCAACGGATAGTAGGCCGAGTAAAAAAGAGATCGCCGCATAAAATATTTCTTGATCACCAATTAGATCAAATCAAGATCATAAATCCAAAATCACATTTTATTTCAAACACCAAAAACTCTACAAGGGGAAGCACAAAAGCTCCATAGAGGGGAAACAAAAACCATACAAGCAGAAAATATACAAGCAAGAAAGGAAAGAAATCAAAACCAACAGGGAAGAAAAGAAGAGAAAATATGGATCTAATATTTATCAGGGAGAAAAATAAAATTTTTTGGTTGCGAATGAACAAGAGCTGCCAGAGAGAGGGCATGAAAGCAGAATACACTTTTTAATGATATATATGCGCTTACATATGCTTTGATTATTGAATCAGACACTTAGTGATAACAATTTTACACATCTTGTCTCGCTCCATTCTATTTCATTCAGTAAACAGGACAGAACAAATTTTTTTATTTTACACATGAGTCAAGTTCAGATAATAATCATATTTGTCCCTACTCCGATTTGATTATACAACTTTTTAATATTTGAGTTAAACTGATACTAAAATATAAAAATTTTTATAAAAATTTTAATTTGATCACAAAGGTTTCAAATCTGAAATAAATTTTAATATATCTATTTTTATAACATTGATAAATTAAATTTTTAACACTATTAATTATGATAGTATAATTTATTTATTTTTTACTTTTGTTTTGTTGCAAATTAAATCGAAGAATTTAAATTTATTTAATTATTATATTCAATTAGTGTTTATATATAATTCGTGTAATTGTATATAGCATTTTCTTTTAAGCAATTGTAAAAAATAGGAACAAAAAATCTCATTTGAGGGTAATTAACAAGACTTATATGTTTACCAATTAATTTTCTTACATAGGCATGACAAATATAAAAATATTAATTTATAATATTTTTCTTTTTCAACTTTTCATTGTAGTTTTGTTATTCGACTGTACCCCAATATCCTTTGATGTGGGTGTTGTTGGTCGATTGGGTGTGGGTTATGTGAATTTGGAGCATTGATGCGATTTTGACCATTACCAAAATTTCTTTTGGGTGGCGAATCTGGCGACAAAATTTGGGTCCATGACGTTTCATACATTGCTTACCGACCATAACACATCAAAATTCAAATCATGCAATTTTACAAATATGCCATGCCAGCCTAAGCATATAATATTTATTATTATTAGGAATCAAGTAAAAAAATTAATTCTGAGAAAGTTAAAAATTAATGTTATGTAAAATTTGGATTTAAGTGAATAAAATAAAAAATTTTATAAATTAATGAATTTTTTTATTATTAAAATGACTTAGTTTATTTGAATATATATGACTTTGTCGCTTGTCAATGTTATCATTATTATTATTATATTGATTTAAAAAATTTTTAAAATTTTAAAAATTATAGTTTCATAATTTCCTCACATTCTAGAATCTTTTATTTTTATCAATAAAGGGTAAAAAATTTAAATTTAGAATTTAATTCAGATTGATCAATTATATATATGTATTGCTATAGTTTAAGTCTAAACCAAATTAATTATTATCATCCACGAAATATTTTAATTAAATTTTTTTAGAATATAATCAATTAGATGCATTATTTAAAGAGAAAGAAAGGGATAAAAATGGATTGAGCCAATTTAATAGATTGGAATGGGTATCTAAATCCAATTCTTATATATGTAATCCATAAATTAATAGGTTAAATGTACTATTTCACTTATTACCCATTTAATATTTAAATTACTTATTTATCATCCACACTTTTATTTAAATGGGTGAATATTAATGGGTAAATTAATGAATACAAGTGAAATTAACATCGTGCTATATATACTAATAAGGAGATATTTGTATTCATTTAAAATAATCATGGAATGATATTTTAAAATTTTAAAAATCTTAAATAATTTTTTAAGCGTTTAAATAATTATTTTAAAATATTATTTTAAAATTTAAAAAAAATAAAATATAATAATTTTTTTTAAAATAACATTTTTAAAATTCTCTTTTTATTCAATAACCTTTTAAGAACGTTCATAACGTAAAATTGGGGGCACACATACATTAGTTTATAAACAAATCCATCATTTATTGCCTTTCAACGCGTTCTAGCAGGAAATTTAGACGATTTAGGGCTGTAATTGGTAATTGGAGTGACCCATTTTTGTCAAAAAAATCCGGCTCCCTTGTAGTTCCATGTTCATCTAAAACCCTATGAAAGCTTAATTAGTAGGGTCATAATTAATCATTTTAATTGGTTGATCTACAATTAACAGAACTTGAAGTGCTAGTAAGTCAATGTTGGTCCTTCACCTAACAATTTACCCTATCAAATCAAATCAGTTTATCTCAATTCACACAAAGATTATTTTCAGTTTACAAGTTAATCTATAATTTATTTTTCTTCGAAAATTCTCATAAATTATTAGAATATAAAAAAAATAAATAATTTAAGATGTGCATATTGATTAAAAATGAAAATTAAGTAAATTTAATATAGAAATGAGCTCTCCAACTTTAACAAGTTAATTTTTATACTTTGTTTGGTGCATTAGTTATATAAAAGAAATGAAGAAAAATTAAAGAAAAATGGAGAGAAAAAAAATTTAATTTCTCTAATATTGTTTGGATCTCCTATTTGCATAATATAAAAAATAACAAAAATTTATCATTTTAACTTTATAAAAAAGAAATAATGAATAGTAAAAAAATGATATTTTTGTAATTTTTATTTTTCACATCTTTTAAACTTTTAGTTTCTCTTAAAAAATGAAGAGAAATTTTTTTCTTTTAAAATTTAAATAAAAAAACATGATTTCCTCACATTTCTTTTCTCTTATTTCTTAACTAACCAAATAAAAAAAATTATATGAATTTCCCTTCTTTTATTTTCTTTTCTCTCCATTTTTATCAAAACAAACATAACCTTAAGGTTGGTTTTCCTAAATCTATATCAAAATCATATATGGTATCATAGCAAGAAAAATAATCCGAAATATGAATAGACTTAAAAATTTCCAGATGAATATGTGGGCTTGCAAAAAAATGGGTTTGACCGATAGGGACCCGAAGTATGGATGGACTAGAAAAATACCCAAGTGAAAAAATAAAGATGTAAAAAAATTTAATATTGATTAAAAATAAAAACTATTTGAATTTAATATATAACCGAGCTCTCCAACTTTAATAAATTTTAAAGTTGATTCTCTCAAATTTATACTAAAATTTATATAATCTATACTAAAATTTACATAAATCTAATTACTAAACTTAATTTATGTATATATACTTAATATAATCTATTTAACCGTTTTGAACTTTTATTAAAGAAAATTTATTTGAATTTGACATTAGTTTTTAATCAATGAATACTATACTCTTCATGTTATCTCTCCTTTTCTACATCTAGGCAAGCTACTAGCTAGAAAGGAATTATTAGAGAACACTCTAAAAGAAGCAATTAAGGAAACTTTTTCGATAAATTTTGATTTAGTAAAGTGAAAATTATTTTTATTTTTTATATAATTATGAGATTGCAAATTTAAAATCCAATTAATCATAAAAAGATTAATATTTGAAAAAAATTTCATTGAACTTAGAGAATATTTGGATCTACTTAAAATAAGTATGAAACGTCATTTTAAAATTTAAAAAATGTTAAACGATTTTTTTAATGTTTAAATGATTAATTCAAAACATCATTTTAACTGTTAAAAACAGAAAAAATTTAAATTAAACAAATAATTTTTTTCGAAACGGCATTTTCAAAACAGAGTTTTTATTTAAATACCCTTAATATAAATATCAAAAATAACTAAATCTTTTCTTTAACAGTAGATAAATATATAATCTATCGAGCTAGCAATCCAATAAATAGTGTTATTTCTTAACATAAAAGATTATTATTCAAATTCTGATAATCTTTGATCTAAATCCATAAAGATTTTGGGTCTAATTTGTATTCATTATAATTTAAGAGGGTGTTTGGATTGAAAGTTAAACGCTATAAGCTGCGTTTTAAGAGGAAATTAAGAAATTTTGTAATTTTTGAAGTGTTTGGGTAAAAATAAGAAACTAGATTATTTTTAATATTTAACGCAAATTTTAAAAGCTGGGAGAAGGAGCTTTATGATTAACGTTCGTTTTTAACAAAATTGATTATTTTAACAAAACGCTAATTTTTATCCAAACACCCCTTAAAATGCAAATAGGTCAACCCACAAAACGCGTTTTTGGCATGGTTGCAAAGTCTCTGGCGGGACATGGAAATTGATGTTGGAGTTGTACGTCTTGCTATGGGTGGGAGAACTTCTTCTAAATTTTGCTGGAATTAATGTTAGTGCAATTTGTATTTGTAACCATGTGATTGTTTACTTGTTAAAAAATAGATAATAAAGGAAAATTTATATATATATTATAATTTTATTCTAATATATATTATAAATTTTATTGGGAAAAAAATATAATCAAAAGTCGAATTTTTTTATTAAATTGTCAGTTCTATTGCTCTATTATTATGATTACAAAATATTATAAGAAAATCAGATTATTTTTAAAATAGAAAATTTTTCACACAATTTTATTATTTTTATACTTGATATATGCTCTTTTTTTAAAAAAAAAATTCAACTAAAAATATATTATTTTTAATATATAAATAAATATTTATGATTTTTTAAATTAATATTATATTATATTATTAATATCCAACAATATTATCGTTAGAAAAAAGGATTGCAAAACTGCATGAAAAGAAAGAAATAATAATAATAATAATAATTATTATTATTATTAATTGTACTGGAGAGATTTCATGGGCCTTTTTAGTCCTAGAAAACAAGGAGCAACTTTTTGCATTGCAAGGAAAAGGATGATGAGGTTTTTCCTTGGAAAATCAGAAACCTCTTGTCACTATTATCATGAAGCCCTTCATAATTCCCTTAAAAGGACCCCACAAAACAAATAATATATATATATATATATATATTATTTTCTAGCATTCTTTTAGGTATAATTTTACAGTTTTTACTTAATTTTACATAATGTTCAAAAAAATTACAAGAAAAAATGTGGTTTGCTGTTATTTTGTAAAACTCAAGTAATTTTCTGTAAATTATAAAATAATTCATATTTTATAAATTATTTTACAAAATAATGCGTAAAATGATTATTTTTTTTTATGAGTACTTGAAGAATTGTATAAAATTAAATTATTTCCTGTAAAAATTATAATTTTACAAGTTTTTGAACTTTTTATTAATTTTTAAAATATTTTGTAAAATTAAGGTTTTTTCTATAAATTCAAATAAATCTCACTTGAAAATTTTTTAAGAAACGACAACACAGACACCTATATATATATATATATATATATATATATATATATATAATTCGCTTTTGCTTCACGGATCGTATGTCTGCCATATACCAATTACATTCAATTATATTTTCTTGTTAAAAACGTTTCATGCATTTTTTTCAAAAGTGATGAAAAATAACAGTCTAATATCTATAATGGAAGTGTAATGCTCCTGTGAATTTGGTTTGAAATCTGAAATGAGAGAAAGAAGGATCAAAGATTTACTGAAATTATCTGATAGAAAAACATTGATACTTAAATTAGTAAATTTATCTCTAAAAAAAATGTAACACGTATAAAAAATATTAAAAGAGAGAAAAAGAGAGAGGGATAACTAATCAAAATTAAAAAAATATAAATATATAAAAATAAAAGAAAAATATATATTTTAATTTATTTTAATTTTAATTAAATATAATTTTTAATAACAGAAAAAATATTTTTTTATTTATTTTAATTTTAATTAAATATACTCAAAAAAATTATTTTAATTTTAATTAGATAAACACACAAAAAAGTAATTATATTGATTAAATATATAAAAGCTAATTATTTTAATTGAATATACAAAAAGTAATTTTCATTAGATGAAAAGTAATATTATTTATTTTATTTTTAAATTAAATATA
Organism: Aleurites moluccanus; assembly: GCA_948193065.1. Taxonomy (NCBI): domain Eukaryota; kingdom Viridiplantae; phylum Streptophyta; class Magnoliopsida; order Malpighiales; family Euphorbiaceae; genus Aleurites; species Aleurites moluccanus. Next base: position 2,595 of record CANXYC010257879.1, on the reverse strand, counting down.
CAAAAAAAATAAATTAAATAAAAAAATAATTATTTTAATTAAATAAAAAGTAATTTTACTTATCTTAATTTTAAATTAGATATACAAAAAAGAAAGTAAATTAAATAATTAAATAAAAATAATTATTTTAATTAAATAAAAATAATTTTATTTATTTTAATTTTAAATTAAATATACAAAAAAAATATCTATGAATATTACGTAAGTTTTGGCTATTCTAAGAATTATTAAACTTCCTAATTGTTCACTTCTAAACACATGATAAATACATGGAAATCTTTGATAGATATTGTCTCTATCTTTTTTTTTTTTTAATATTGGAAAATAAATTAATTTTAAATTTATTATCTAATAAAATATATATTTATTACTGAGTTATACTTCGATGTGTCCTCAATTTTTTATTTTCTATAAATAATTATATTTAAAAAAAAATAATTATTCAGAATATTTTATGTAACTGAATAATTTTACACTCAGGATAAAATAAAATTTATCTTAAATTATAGACAATAAATCTCAAAAAGATGGTTTCTAATGAAATTTAAATTGACATCATTACCTATAAATAGTTAATATTGAATTATTCTTTTTTTAAAGTAGTTATCAATAGATTAATAACTATTTCAGTTCAGAAACAGCTATTGATAACTACTTATTCATCCAATCAAGAAAAATGAGAAAAAACAAAAAAAAGGAAATTTTTGTTTAAATGTTGAAATATATATACACAATTTGAATAAAATATATCTCATCCATAAACTTCATATATATCCTATTTGAGTAATTAATGACTTAAGGGATAGGGTTGAAAGATGCAAATCATGAGCTTCTATCTAAGGGTTGATTAATTAATTTAAAAAATAAATTTTATTGATTATAATTTAACTTTTAAAATTATCATTAAAGAAATTCTAAACGTATAAACTGAATATATAAATAGAAATAAAAGTAAACAATTAATTTTAGGTGAAAGATAAAATTTTTCTGTATAAAATATTGAGTTTTGATGGTTAAGAAAATTTTTATGTTTAAAAAATTGAATTTGAGTGAATGAGGTAAAATTTTTTTTATAAATTAATAATTCTTTTTTTTTTATCGGGTGATCAAAGTCTAACTGAATTATCCCTGTCTCAGTCCTATGTAGAATAGTTTTACACTTATAATAAAATTTTTAATCTTAATAAAATTATGAATTGATCCTTAATATTATATAAGTCTTTAATTAATAAAAAAAGAAAATAAGTTGGTACACCAGGACAGGGAATGGATATATATTTATACGTATTTATCAGTTGCAGTTAATATTTGGTGACGGTTAATGATTATGGATAACAGTTGACAGTAAGTGGTTAGAGGACTAAATGTTGATAGCTTGAAATTTTAATTTTGGCATTTTATTTTTGATTTTGCACTGTTAATATGATAGTTGTTAAAACCGGATCAGATTGATCGGTCGAATTAAAAAATTAGAAATCAAATCAAAGATCGATCCATTTAGTTTTATTTATCTGTCCTCCAAAAATCAGTTAAAAAATTAATAAATCGGTTGGTTAATCAGTAAACCGATCAAATCAAATTGGTTTTTTAGGATCGAGCGGGTCAGATTTTTTTAAAAAAATTTTAAATTTTTTTTAATTTTTATCAAAACTAACGTTATTTTTGTCAAACAAAAACGCCGCTATTTTGAGTTAAAAAGAATTAATAGAATTTTAGTAATTTCGTTTCAATTTTATCTAACGTCAGAATCATGACTCTATTACATGATATGCTATTGTTTGAATAGATATTTAAATAAATAAATGTCCATAACTTACTATATATAACTTTTAATTTATTATGATTGAATTGATACTATAAAAAATATGGTTTTATATAAATTATAAATTTAAATATAATTAAATTATATTTATTTTCATCATATATGTAATAAATATTAAATTATATATATATATATATATTGATTTTTTTCTATTTAATTGATTGGATTCTAATTAAATTTATGATCTTTTAATTTAAACACCTCAACTAGAAGTTAAAAATTGAAACATCAGGTGGGCACCCAACTTTTAATCCCAACGGAGACCTAGTCTCCAACAATTTAGGCTCTTTAATTGTTTTGCATTATTTTTTAAACACAATAATGAGGCTTAAATATAACGCTGATCCTCTTAAAACGTCATGCTTATGCAAGCACTTACTGATCAAAACACTTTCCGCACAAGTTTTCCTTATAAGTACACACACGAATTAAGTGATTATCCGTAAAAATAAAAGGGAAAATGTATTATCATATAATTTCATCTTTTAAAATTTTGAAAGTTATGAATTTTTTTTTAATAAAATGGAGTCTATGATTTTTATTATTAGCAATTTGAAAATTACAGTCCCAATATTATTAGTATTTATTAATATAGTACTTGCGTTAAAATTAGAAATGACAACGAATCAGATTTAAAATGAATTTTCTAAAACTCGAATATGATCCGTTTAACAATAAAAATATTTATTCTATCATTCGTCTCGTTTTGAAATAAAGTGGAACAAATCAGATATACTTATTTATATTTTTTTATTTTATATATATATATATAT
>CANXYC010257763.1:0-10514 GCA_948193065.1 Aleurites moluccanus | reverse complement strand
ATTCCATATCAAACATACACCATATTCAAACTTAGCTTTCAAGTACATAAATCAAACATTCTTTACATATCTAAACCTATACATTTCCATCATTTTCAACACTTTATCATATTCAAACACTTCCTTCCTAAACACATTAACCTAACACATTAAACTAATAAACTCAATATGGTTCCACCAATATGGAATTCATTCCATTCATCCATTTTTCAATGCCATTCAATTACACAACATTAATACACATCAATTACATAACATTCAATTATTTAAACCTATTAAACATCAAACATAAATCATCATTCAAGCTTCATCACATTCGACCAAAATGCATTTCCATTCAAATGAATTCCTTTCCATCAATTAACAATCAATTCATATTAAACACATCAGTTACACATCATTCAAGCCTTTTAAACTTATTAAACACCAAAATCAAACATCTTTGTTCTTCATCATCATTTCGGCCACTTTGGAAATCCATTCAAATGAATTTGTTTCAATCGTTTCACCACTATTTTATGTTATAAACATCAAATAAACATCATTTAAACCAAACAATCCATCAAAACAACACTTTGATTCAAAGTTCTTCCTATTAGGGTTTCCATCCAACTTTTTGAATTCCATCCATTCAAAACATGTTTTGATCACTAATAAACATCAAAGAACATCTTAAGAACATATTTGAATCAAAAGAATTTCAAAATTAGTAACTTACCAAAAGTTCTTCAAAATCTTTAAAGGATTAATTTGTTACTTTTTCTAGTTTTTCCTTTGAATCTATAGATATAACTATGTTTAGAATGATGGAATTAATATGTTTCCATCAAAAAAATAAAGAAACAACAAGATTTGGCTTTAATCTAAAGTGGCCGAAAGTTTCAATGGAGGAAAGAGAAAGTTGGCTAAATTTTTGGCTAAGGAAGATAATGAACAATGAAGGGGTGGGAAAAATCAATGTAAATATCAAATGGTTTAATCCTATGCTTTGAGCTTGTGATAGAAATGGTGAAACCTAGCCATCCAACAATCCATTTCTTCATCTTTTCATCCAATGATTAGATTTAAGTATGCCTAAAATGTTACTATAGACTTGCATACACTATATAACTCCATATTGCAAAGGAAAAGACCAAATTGCCTTAGTTCAAATGAATCTCCTCAATCGAGCAGCTTGCCGGGAATTATTTTCTACCGGGTTTAATTCTCCAACAATTATTCAAATAAACTTAATAATATCATTTTTCATGTCCTCATATTCTTTTTGACCTTCAAATATAGTGTTAATTTCCATAAAACTCGAAGGGCGTGTGAAATGACCATTTTGCCCCCAGTTCACCAAAAACTCAAAATTACCCGATTTTGTCCTAATAGTCTTTAAACGTCTTTAACTCATATAATACATCATAAAACATGCACATATGTTCTATTTCATGTATAAGCATGCAATATCACACAACAATCAATTCAAAAAAAGAATTTCCCTTAGTTGGCCTCTTAATGGTTTAGATTAGGTTTAAGCTGAGGTGTTATACTTACGGCTAGAGAATATGACACCCCTCCTAGCAAGGGTCCAATGAATACCAGTGTGCACACGGTCGATGGAATTACCCTCTACACCATCGAGGTAGCCCTGTTATAATACCATATGGGTGTGCCTCCATATAACAATAAAAATAGCATAAATATAACTCATATAGCTGTGAAACAATCCAATATATATTCATAATGAATAGTAGAATAAATTTGGATCAAGTGAAAATGGCCAGCGGGGCCAAATTACTCTACCGCAACTGGCACCCACTGTTACGGGTCCGTTTTGTGATTTTTTAGTAGTTTCTGGTTAACTATGCTATCAATAGATTCAGGTGGACCATGAGGTACCATTTTAAAGTTTAGGGAAAAACTAGAAGATTGGGCCAAGTGGGGGCTCAATTGGCTTTCTAGGTTTCATTTTATAGCTAGACAAAATTTAGGTCAATTTAAGTCATCTGTGGGCTTATTTAGGGGTCAAAATGCATTGTAGCTACTGTAAGATAGCAAATACTGGTTTATCATTCCAAATGACATATTATAGCATATATGATGCAAATCATGCTTGATTATACATATAGACTCACCTTTAATACAATCTATCACTTTATTCCCCCAAAATGCTGTTCGAAGCCCTAATCGGCCCGTTGTTCGACACTCCCAGCTGGAGTACCCGATGGATCACCTATTTCCAAATATAACACTCCGGTAAGACTTGAAAACATTACAAAACACATTATTCACATCAAAAGGCATCAAGCATACACAATATACACTACAGACCTCACATTACACAATTTACACTTTTTCCAATCCTTTATACATCAAACATATATCTATCACCACATTTGACTTACATTTCATATATTCATCACTATTAAGCCAAATTAAGAACTCATATACACTTAGTTCAACATTCCATATCAAACATACACCTAATTCCAAGTTTACTTTTCAAGTACTTATATCAAACACCATTTCCATATCTAAACTTATACATTTGCATTATATACATCATTAATCCATATTCAAACCCTTCCTTCCTAATTACTTCAACCTATCACATTGAACCTATAAACTCCATATGGTTCAGCCTAAATGGAATTCACTCCATTCATTCATTTTTCAATCAATCAAACAACATACATATACATCAAATGCATAACATTAAATCATTTAAACCTATTAAACATCAAAGCATCAAATGACTTCTTAAGCATCAAACTTTCGGCCAAGCTAGAAAATCCATCGAATTAACTTATTTCCATCAAATGGCTACTAATTCCTTACAAACACATCGAATACAACGCATTTGAACAAAAACTCCATCAAAATAACACTTTTGAATCTTACCTTTTTAAGTTAGGGTTTCCTTCCAACTTTTTAACTTTCTTTCAACCTAAACACATATTTGATAATAATAACATCAAAGAGCATCTTAAGAACATAATTAAACTAAAAGAATGGTAAAATCACTTAATTTTCCAATAGTTCTTTGAAATCTTCAAAGCTTTAATTTATCAACTTTTCTTGTTTTTCCTTTGAATCTAAGGTTATATTTGTGTTTAGAATGATGGAATTAGTTAGTTTGAATCAAGAAATGAAAGAAAACAACTTGGTTTGATGTTGAACAAGGTTGGCCGAAACTTGCTAATGGAGGAAAGAGAAAATTTTGAATGGTAAATGGCTAAGGAAGATGAAGAGGTTGGAAAAATCAAACTAAATATCAATGGTATAATCCTATACATTGAGCTTATGGTAAAAATCATGTAATCTAGCTTACTAACCATTCAATTCTTGATCTTTTCATCCAATGGTTTGATTTAGGTTAGCTTAAAATGATACTGTAGGCTTACATACACCAAATAAGTCCATATTCCTTAGGAAAAGACTAAACTACCCCTAGTTCGAATTGGATCCCTATCCGAGTAACTTTTTTCGAAATTATTTTCTTTTGGCTTTAATCTTCGAACAATAATTCATTTGATCATTATTCCTCTATTTTCATGTCTTACTATTCTCTTTTATCATCAAATATAATGTTAATTTCAATTAAAAACTCAAAGGGTATGAAATGACCATTTTCCCCCAGTTCATCAAAAACTTAATTTTACCCGATTGCTTCCTAATAGCCTTTAAACCCCTTTTATTCATACAATCACATCATATAACATGCATACATGTCAAATTCAAGCAGAAACACATAGCAAATCACAACATTGAAGTGAAGCCAAAATTTCCCCAGGTTACCCCTTTATAGTTCAAATTCTAGGTTTTAACTGAGATGTTACATTCTACCTCCCTATAAATAAATTTGTCCTCGAATTTACTTTAAGGTTATAGGTAGAATAAAAACCTAACTCATGAAATAGGTGGGGGTACTTGTGTCTCATCTCAGCCTCACTCTCTCAGGTACACTCTTCTATACTTCTACTACGCCACAGTACTTTAATCATTGGAATACTCTTATTCCGAAGTCGTCTAATCTGATGATCCACAATCTATACTGGAACTTCCTCAAATGACAATGCTTCATCAATTTCAATCTCTTGGGGTTGAAGCACATGGGGTGAATTTGGAACATACTTCCGCAGTATAGAAATGTGAAACACCAGATGTACGTGACCCATATTAGGTGGAAGTGCTAGTTTATATGAGACATTACTAATCCGATCCAAAATCTCAAAGGGTCCAATATACCTTGGTGACAACTTGCCTTTCTTTCCAAATCTCATTACTCCTTTCATAGGAGAGATCTTCAAAAATACATAGTCACCCACTGCAAACTGTACCTCTTTTCTTTTTGGATCCGCATAGCTTTTCTGCCTACTAAAAGCAGTCTTCATTCTCTCCTGTATAATCGGGATTTTCTCTATTGTTTCTCTGATTAGATCTGGTCCCTCTAACTGGTTTTCACCTAGTTTCACCCAATATATAGGTGATATGAACTTCCAGCCATACAAAGCTCCATATGGTGCCATCCCAATGGTAGAATGGTAGTTATTATTGTAGGCAAACTCTATCAGTGGTAGGAAGCGATCCCAACTGCCCTTTAAATCCAACACACAATCTCAACATATCATCCAATGTATGAATATTCCTTTCTGACTATCCATCTGTCTGAGGATGAAATGCTGTGCTGAAATGCAATGTAGTACCCAATACCTCATGGAATTTTTGCTAAAACCTGGACGTAAGCTGAGTACCTCTATCAGATATAATCACTGATGGAACACCATGCAACCATACAATTTTATACATATAAAGTTATGCGTATTGTGCAGCTGTATAAGTTGTTTTTACCTCTAAGAAGTGAGCTAACTTGGTTAATCTATCCACAAACACCCATATTGAATCATACCCATTCTGCGATCTAGGCAATCCCACCACAAAATCCATTGTTACATGTTCCTATTTCCACTCTGGCAGCTGGATTTCTTAAAGCAAACCTGAGGGTTTTGATATTCAAATTTCACCTGCTGATAGGCTAAACACTTGGAGACAAATTTTGCTACATCACCCTTCATATTTGGCCACTAATAAAGTTCCTTCAAGTCATGATACATCTTTGTTACCCCTAGATGAACTGTGTAAGGAGATTAGTGAATTTCCTTCGTAATCTGTTCTTTATACCCTTTAACATCTGGAACACATAATCGCCCTTTACATTTTAACACATCTCTCTCAACAAAAAAGTCAGGAGCTTTACCATTTTGAACCAAGTCTTTGATCTTAACATATTGTGGATCTTCATTGTGGGAAATCTTTATCTCATCTATCAGCAATGATTTCACCTGGAACTGTGATATCAACACTTTCTCCTACCCCTGTGATTCCAAATCTAAAGTTAAACCCTTAGCCATTAACTCCCATAATTCTCGAACCAAGGGTCTTTCTAAAGCAGTCACATGTGATAAGCTTCCCATTGACTTCCTACTAAGGACATCTGCCACCACATTTGCTTTTCCAAGATGATACAGAATCTGGCAGTCATAATCCTTTAGCAACTCGACCCATCTCCTTTGCCTCAAATTTAGTTCTTTTTGCTGCAAGATGTACTGTAAACTCTTATGATCAGTGTAAATTTCACATCTCACCCCATATAAATAATGTCTCCATATCTTCAGAGAAAAGATTACTGCTGCCATTTCTAAATCATGTGTGGGGTAATTCACCTCATGTTTCTTTAACTGATTTGGAAGCATAAGCAATTACTTTCCTATCCTGCATCAAAACACTACTAAACCAATCCTCGAAGCATCACAATATATAGCAAAATTGCTTGCCTCGGAAGGAAGAGTTAACACTGGTGTAGTGGTTAAATAGGTTTTAAGAGTTTGGAAACTCTTTTCACACTCCTCATTCCACTGAAACTTCACCTATTTTCGAGTCAACTTTGTCATTGGTGCAGCTATTCTGAAAAAGTCTTTAACAAATCGGCGATAATACCCTGCCATACCAAGAAAACTCTGTATCTCAGTGACTGTAGTGGGACGTGGCCAATTAGCAATTGCTTCAACTTTTTGTGGATCTACTTTTTATACCATCTTTGCTAACAACATGCCCTAGAAATACTACCTCTGTCAACCAAAACTCACATTTTGAGAAATTTGCATACAACTGATGATCCCGCAATATCTGCAATATGATTCTGAGATGCTCCTCGTGTTCTTCTCTACTTCTGGAGTACACCAAAATATCATCAATGAAGACAATTATGAATTTATCCAAAAAATGGTCTAACCACCCGATTCATCATATCCATGAATGCTGCTGGAGCATTTGTTAACCCAAATGGTAGCACTAAATACTCATAGTGCCCATACTGAGTTCTAAAAGCTGTCTTTGAAATGTGCTCACCTTTTATCCGTAATTGATGGTACCCTAACCTCAGATCTATCTTGGAGAATAAACAAGCCCCTTGTAACTAATCAAACAAGTCATCAATCCTTGGCAAAGCATACTTATTCTTTACTGTCACCTTGTTCAATTGTCAGTAATCAATACGCATCCTTAGTGACCCATCCTTCTTCTTTACAAACAAGACTGGTGCACCCCAAGGTGAACTACTGGGTCGAATAAAATTGTTGTCACATAATTCCTGTAACTGCTTTTTCAATTCCTTCAACTCTGGGGGTGCCATCCGATATGGTGGAATGGATATAGGATTAGTACCAGCATATACCTCAATCTCAAACTCAACCTCCCTCTCTGGTGGTAGTCCTGGAAGATCGTCTGGAAATACATCTGAAAACTCTTTCACCACTGGGATCTACTATAATTCTTTTGATACCCCTGTAATGTCAACCACCGATGCTAAATAAGCAATACATCCCTTTTTCGTCAATCTCTCTACCTGTACTGCAAATACTAACCCTGATATATGGCTGTTAGCCTCCCCCTGAAAAATAAACTTTTCGTGCCCATTGGGTTGAAATTTTATCCTTGTTATTGCACAATCAATCAAAACCTTTTAAACAGCCAACCAATCCATACCAAGGATAACATCAAACTCTAATACAGGTAACTCAATCAATTCCACAGACAAAGATCTATCACAAATTCTCATATCACTAATATCATACTTATACCCTTCAGAAATTTTATCTCACATCGGTGTGGCTATCTCTAAGGGCACATGTAAAGGTTTCCTACCCAACCCCAATTTCATAGCAAAAATAGTTGATATAAAAGAGTGGGTTGCACCCGAATCAAACAGCACATAAGCCACTATATTATGTATATAAATCATACCTACTACTGTCTCGTGAGTTCCCTAGGCCTGCTATTGGGTAACTGCAAAGACACGCCCTTGGCCCCTAATAGCTGTTGACTGTCCTGCAGATGGACTCTGCCCTGCTGGTCTACCTCTGCCTGTACTCCCTCTACCCATCTGTACTGATGGTTGGGATGATCCTGCCTCTGAAGGCTGTGAAGCTCTGGGCATAAGGCAATCTCTGTAAAAATGCCCAAACTGTCCACATCTAAGGCATGCCCTTGACCTGATATGACATGCCTCTGAATGTCTCCTCCCATATAAAATACATGTAGGCACTGCTGATGTCATCTAGACTAGTCTAATAGGGCCTCAAAAGTAACTAGATTCCCCTATTTAAGCTGTTCAAATCTCATAATGTTCCTGTCTCTGATCCCTGCTGGTAAGAATTCATCCATCAGTTTCTGTTTAAACTCTTCCCAGGTGATTGGGTCATTACCATGGATGTTGGCATCAATGTGCTCATCAAACCATACAGAAGCATCCCTCACAAATAATAAACCTATCAGCTCAATAATTCTGGCATCTAAACGTGGGAGCTTTTTGACAACCCTGTCTACCCTCTCTATGAAGTCACTGGGGTGTGTACTATACTCCCTAGAATAGGGAGGTAGCTGTAGCTTCAGAAATTCAAAAATGCTAAAACCAACCTCAGGTATGGTTCTTCTATTTCTTACCCTTCTCTGTTTAGCTGGCACCCTCTCTGGTGTTGGTGGTACCTCAGGCTATACAATAAGCTGAATAAGTGGTGGTGGTTGTGGTACTGCAACTGCCTGTGCTGCTATGTGTGCCTACAACATTTGAATCATTTCCTGATTCCTCCTTAACATTTCCTGTCTGAAATTCATCATTTCCTGTCTCAATGCAGTCTCACCTATACTGCTCCCCTCTGCCTGTACAGAAATATCAGTGCCTATTTTAGGCGCCCTACTATTAGCCCTATGCTGACTCTCCATATCGGGTATATTACCCCTATTCACACTTCTTGACATATCTCTGCATATATTTAAATAAACAACCATTCATATAGCATAAAGGAATTTTCATACTATAGATTTGCAGAATTTCAAACAACAAGGATAACATTTAACTTAGACGATATTCGAACTCCTATGTTCTTTGGTATATACTTTATCACTGACATATAACATCACAGGTTTACTAAACCAGGCTCTGATGCCAAATCTTTCACGGCTTAATTTTAAACCATGACGATCCTAGGGTACGGGTAATGCCAAGGCGACTAGTACCTCGAAGAACCCATGCTTTTACTTTAACTTAACTTTTACAATCATTACTTAACCTGTGATACACTTTAGGTGATAATTTTTTTTTTTAAATCATCATAATATGCATACAGAAAAACTGATAGAGTTTCCTCTGTAACACTGACTTAAGCTATCCATAAAACATATAAATTACACTTCCTATAAAACATGCATCCCTTTTTAACCCCCATTGGTCAACCACAACTCAATAAGCACTTCAATATTTGTAATCATATCTCATATCATATACATATCATATAAAGTTCTCATATCATATATATGTACAACATATACATAATCATATCATATCTGATTATCATTTGATCATATTGACACTATGCTTTTAGCCAATCCAAGCCCTCTATATATTATATACCAAGGAACCTCTATACACAGGAGTGACCTCAAATACATACATCTGTGATCCAAGGCTAAAAATGATGTAGCCAATGAATGACTGCCTCACTGAGGTCCTGAAAACATATAACCACTAAAGGGGTGAGTATAACATTATACTCAGTGAGTCCATATATATATGAGTATGCAATATTATTCATGAATAGTCACATCTATCCATTAATGATTTGTAAATATGAATACTAATGATAGCATGATGAAATACATATTATGAACCATAATGCATATAATATAACAGGAGCCTGTAACATATCAGATCATATCATATAACAAACTATCACTTCACTTCTCTTCCATCATATTTCCATTTAATCACATCATTTCCAACCACATCACTTCCTGGCATAGGTAATTTACCCCTCCCTAGCAGAGGTCATAACAGATATCTGTGATCACAGTCGATGGTTTGTTTCTACACCATCGAAGTAGTCCTGTTATAACATATCATATGCAGATGTCTCATGTAGCATAAACATATCAAATAAGTCTCAAATATGACTTAAGAGATGATATATAACATTACAAGACTCAAAGAAAGAGTTTGGCTCAATTTCATATTTTTGCCCGTCGGGCTGAATTTGCGCTGCTGCAACTGGCTCCCAAATTACGGGTCCGTTTCTCATTTTTTAGGCACTTTATGGTTTGCCTTTAAATCAATATTCACATAGCATTTTCTTAGTACCAATAACAAATAAATATATATAATAGTCAATTAGGCTTAGTTTTAGGTCAAAAAACCTTTCAGAATAACTTTTATAGCAATTCAAAGTTTGTGCCAATTATAGGCATTTCGGTAGCTCTGTTTTAGGTCATATTGGCAAATCTGCCCCAAAATAAATCATTAATGGTTTTCAAGCAAGGATATCATTTCATATGCATAAATGCATGACTTACGAATGAATAATGCATCAATCATATATATAGACTCACCTCTATCAAAATTTCCCAAATAATTCCCCCAGAATCCCTAGCCAGCCCGCAACTCGCCGTCGGCTGCTCTTGTCTAGGAACTTTCCCCTATAATATCCAAATTGCTCTTATAAGACTTATACTCACTATAAACCATATCAAAACACATATCAGGGTATATTAACACATATCAACGTGCATAAACACACATTGACACACATTAACACTTACTGAACCTCAAAGGCCCTATTTCACTCTTTTAACACTTTTCATATCTTTTATGCATCAAATGCATTTCTATCATCATATATCATTCACATTGCACATGTTCATCATTATCATGCTAAGTTATGAACTTCCAAACACTTAGCTCAATATTCTATACCAAACATACACCAAATTTCAAGTATGCTTTCAAATCACTTATACCATTCAATCTTTCCACATTTAAACTTACACATTTCAATCATTTAAGCCATTATACTATATTTAAATCTTACTTCCTCATTTGCATTTGCCTAACAACTTAAAGTAGTAAAGTCCACATTGTTATACTTTAATGGAAATCATTCCATTCTTCCATTTTTCAACACTATTCAATTGTACAACAT
>CANXYC010257760.1:0-17159 GCA_948193065.1 Aleurites moluccanus | reverse complement strand
TATATATATATATATATATATATATATATATATATATATAATCATCAATGTGAAAAAAAATAATATTATCTATAACTCAGAAAAAAATTATAATTATTATATTGTTAGTGAATTACTAAATATTTTTCTGCCCAACACTTTTTAGCTTATTAAAAAATTAAAATAATTTTAATATTTATTGTTGGTGTAGTAAGCTATTCTCTCAATATTATATAGATATGGCTTTAGTTTATATATTCAAACTATTTAATGGATCAAGTTATATATCAAAATATATAATACCACCTTTCAACTATATTTTCATATTGTACACTTAAATATAGTCTAGTATACATACATGTATCATATGGGTTATTAATTTAGATTTGAATCCCCTTTACCTCAATGCTTATAAATAATACTATCACATTCTTCATTAATTAATTTTATTATATTGTAGTAATTGGTTTTAAAATTTTGTTATCTAAAACATGTATAGTTTATGAATTTATGTTATTACTATTTTATTTCTTTAGTAGAAGTCACATTATGACAAAATTAAATGGAGAAATGCTATTAAATCATAATATTTTTTTAAATACAATAGATAAACATGTATTTTAATTTCATAATTAAGAGAAAAAAATTATATTTTGTCATTTTTTTTAACATTTAACTTCATTATTTGGTTAAAAATTTAATTAATTTATTATTTTAATTATTTGGAGAAACAAAATTAAAATTTTCTAGGGAGTTAATTTTGTTTGAATGACATTATCTCAAAGCATCTATTTTAAAATATAAACTCAATCATCAAAGGAGATGATGGTTGTGAGGAGAATATTAGTTATATGATAAAAATTGAATAATTAAAACAGAGACTTACCGTAAAAGTTTTATATGATTATATAATTTTAAATAATATGAAAGAAAAATTGTACTATACTGTTATTTAAGCGACACTGTTATTGTTAATATGATGATATTAAAATGAATATGTGATTATATTATAATCGAAGTATTAGTGACAAATTTTTAGTATATATTGTGAACAAGACGAGAGAATGAATATTAATACTAAGTAGAAATGAGTTGAAGATTATGTAAATAAAAGTCATTTTTTTACTGTACATTGAATTTTATAATATTTCTCTTAATTTAATTGTATACAATCATTACTTTTATTTCAGTATGGTCAAAATATAAAATTGATACAATTTAATTGTTAAAAAAACTATAGGCTAAAATTGAAAAAAACACTAAAAATCAAAATTCTTAAGATAATTAAGCTTTTTTATAACATGAAATGAATGTTGCAATTTTAGTTTACGCTGATTTATGATTAATTTTCATCAAAATTTTATAATTTTTAAATTTGCCTATGCTTAATTTTATCTAATTCTAATCAATTATTATTTGCACATATCAATAATATTTTAATACATAAAAACTTATATTATCATTAAAAGTAATAGTAAGAAAAGTTAATCCTAAATTAAAAAAAAATACCTATGAAAAATATGTATTATAGATATGTATACAATTTTGTTACGCTAAATAGTATTTTTTCTATTTTATAAATGTATATATTTTGTATTGTATGATACAACCGTATTCACACTTTATAACATTTAGTAGATTTGCATGTATTCATGATGTTGTATTTTGATATTCTACCTTTTATAATAATACATTGTATAAATACAATAAAATACATAAACAATTATATAAATTTGAATGTTGGTGGATAGCGAGTAGGATGTTTTTCAAGTGTAGCGTGAGAGTAGAGTTTGTTCTCGCCCAGTTGTTCACGTAAGTGATCTGTTCCATTGTTGGTACTGATGAATGAATGATAGTATTAATCCCACGCGCATTATTTGCAGTGAAATACACATTCGGTGTTGATGCCACTACCCTCACTGCGCTTTTAGCAAGTGGGTTACACTCGTCTCTTAGAGTGTCTGCAACAAAAACATCAATAATAAGTTAGCAGTATTTTATGTTTTACTTATTTTCTTTTTCCATAAAAGGACGCCAGAGCCGACACGCCTCGCTCAAATTGCTAAGATTGACTGATTAAGACATTAGCATCATTCCAATCATTTATTTTCTCTCCAAGTTTAAATTAAACTATTTATTTTATTTACAGTAAAATTTTTATAAATTAATATTTAATAAATTAATCATTTTTATTATATAATATTTTTTTTATTATTAATATCATTAAATTAATTAAAATAAATATTAATTAATTGACTATTAATTTAACTTATTAATTAAAATTAAAATCATAAAAAATTATTATATAATAGAAGTTATTAATTTACCGAATATTAATTTATAAATATTTTACTACATATGAATGTGAATAATTTATATAAGACGAAATTTAATAATTAATTTAATATTTTAATAATTTTATAACATATTTTGGATGAAAATGATTTGAATTTGGATTAAATATCTTATTTAAATTATAACCATAAATTAAATTTAAATTTGATTCAAATTTTTAATAAAATTTAACCCTTCAAAAATTTAAAAGAATTTCAATTTTTTACTATATCCGAAGCATGTGATTTTGTCTGTGTTTTCCCACATTTACCCTTTAACAACTTTCTTTGCCAGTTTCTAATTTTTTTATATTTTTATTTATGATATTTTATTTAATAGAATATGATTAATCAAAGATTATAAATAATATCAAGTTAAAAAAATAACTAATAAAAAATTATGTATAATATTAAGCTTAAAAAAATAACGTTCTAATAATTATTTTGTTATATAATTTTGAATTATTACATTTTTTAAATTTAAATTTTAAATTTTTTATACTTTTTAAACAATAAATTTATAAATTTATAAATTTCAAATCATAAATTTGAAATATGTGGTTTAAAATATAAATTTAAAATTCAAATTTATTCATCTAAATACAACTTAAATGTAAATAATAATTAATTTAAATCTATTTAAGGATAAACTTAAAAAATAAATTAGTCGATAGTTAATAAGTATTTAATATAAAAAAAATTTTTAGGAAAGAGATAAACACACTTCTTTTATTTATAAAAATTCATTTATATATATATATATATATATATATATATATATATATATAAATTTATTCTGATACGAATAGAAGAGTAATATATTTAGTGTAGATATAGTTTTTCTTTAACTATAATAAATTTAACTTTGTCTTCTTATATATAACATAAAATAAAATAATAATTTGTAATCTAAAAACTAATTATTATAGTATTTAGGTATCGATTAAGGGCCTTTTTTTTAAATAATTGAATTTTTTTTTTCAAAAAATTTAAGTGAAATAAGAAAAGAAAGAGATAAAGCTTTGGGACCCATGAGATTTTGTTAATAAGTTGAAAGGTCCATTATCGCATCAATTAAGGCTTGTTAGTGGGTGGCAATGCGTCAACATGGTATTATTCAAATTGGACATGACAGCCTATGAGGCTATGATCTAACAATTAGACTAATTATGCTCAAGCTAAACTCCCAAATTTATTTTTGGTTCAAAATTGATTTATTTTATGTTTAAATTAAATTAATTTTAAAATTTAATTTTTATTTATTTTTTATCTAAATTAAATCGATTTTATTTATAATATTTAATTTAATTATTAGTTTAGTATGTGATAAGCTATTCAATTCTTAAATTTATTTATTTATTATTTAAATTAGATTGATTTTGTGGATTTGATTTTTACATATATTTTGTATTCACATTAGATCGATTTATCTATAATATTTGATGTAATTATCAATTTATTACTGATAAAGTTATTTTAACTTTTAATTTTATTTTTCAAATTGTGTTGATTTTATAAGTTAAACTCTTAGATTTATTTTCTATTCAAATTAATTGATTTTATTTATAATATTTTATTATATCGATTTAATATATGGTAAAAATTTTATTAGATATCTTTATTTATATATAATTTATCTTAAAAAAAAAAAGTGAATATCACGTTACTTAAGAGTGTTTGTATTTATTTAAAATAAATATATATTAAAAAATAATAAATAATTTTTTAAATATTTAAATATAAAAATAAAACACTATTTTAAAATTAAAAAAAATTATACTTAATAATTTTTTTAAAATCATATTTTCAAAACTCTTTTTTTAAAATTATGTTTCAGTCCAAACACTCCCTCACAGATATTACTAATTAAGTATTTGATTGACTATAATTTAAATAAAACAAAACATGATAAGAGGAGGGATAAAATTAACAAAACATGCAAAAGTGAAAAGACATTAATATCATCACCACTTGGTTAAGGGATATGATAGGAGGAGGGGTCCATGAGAGATTCCAATTATGTAGCAGTTTACTAATTTGTTCTATGAACTGGACCCACAAACAAAGGAACTTAATTAATTAAACATTCAAGAAACAATAATTTAATAATTAATCATTTTCTAAAATAAATTTAACAATGATTAGTTGTGGGATTATTTGATTAATTAATTTATTTTTATAAAATTATCATATATTTAAAGTAATTAAAGATAAAATAATTATATTTATTTTTTTTTTATTTTGCTCTAATATATAATAAAGATAAATATTTAATTTAAAGTTTATTTATATAAACTGTTAAGAGATTGAATTAGCGGTTAGCTAGTAATTAATATTTAGATTTTCATATAAAAATATATAATAATTTGCATTTAACTCTTTAATCATCAATTATTAATAATTAATTATTAATTATTAATAATCAAATCAATTATTAAATAAAATATTTGAAATTTAAATAACAACTCTCATTATATATATATATAATTATAATTACATTGTATTATATTTTATTACGATTTATTAAATTTATTTAAAAATTTTATAAAATTGTATCACTTTTAATATGATATTTATTTCATTTAAAATAATTATTAAATAGAATTTATTTTTATATTTATAATTAATTAAAATTTGTAAACTTGTGCATTATGAGACAGAATGACAATGAAATAGTGGTGACAGAAAAGTCAAGAAGTTTGGTCACAAAGTATGATAACAAAAGGTTATTTTGTATTTTGATTTAATGATAGCCACAAGCTTCAAAGAAGGTCTGTAATGAAAGCTCTCTCTAATCTATTCTCAGCCACTAATCTCACTCCATTTCTCTAAGGCCACTGCTTTTTTAACCAAAAATCTTTTTTTAATTATACAGCCACAAGTTTCCTTGCAAAATATTGATAAAAACACCATCAGGTCATTTTGTACATACATTCATTTTTTTTACCAATAGTATATTGACACGTAAGATAAATGTGGGTCATACTCTGTTGGGTTTAGTTGGATTTAGCTTTGAATTTTTGTCTTTGGGGTAGACAAGTTTGGTGAGTTGGACTATCCTCAACTAAAAGATATAATTTCAATTATCTTTCAACAAAAGTAAATCTTAATATTTTTTTTATTTGTATTTAATTTAATTTATTCTTGATTTTTGAATATAGTTAAATCAAATGAAAATTTAGTTTTAGGGTTTAATTAATCCATAAATCTTTATTTTTTGGATCAATTGAATTTAATTTTTTCTTAAAAAATAAATATTTATATTTTTAAATAAAAATTTTCTTAATAAAAAAAGTGCAAAACCCATCAATATGAAAACTATAAAATAATTATTATTTTTAAAATTAAAATTAAAATTAAAATAAATATGAATACTCGTGTTTCAGAAAATTTGAAAAATTTTTTTTTAATGATGATTTAATACATGATGTATTAATTACAATACATACTCTATGATTTAGATAATTAATTATTATATTTATCTTATAAAAATAATTAATATATTTAATTATCAATGATTAGTATATAATATCACGTTCTTAAATTTTTTTTTTTCATATTATCATACTAATATTAAGAGAGAAATTGTTATTTTTTTACGGATTTAAGTAGGTATAATGATAAACTATCTTATTAATTAGAATAAAATTATTAAGTTTATAAAAATGAGATATAATTATAAAAGATTGCAAAGTTAAAGATAGATCTGTTAGGCCTTATTATTAATATTAAAAATTAGTTTGAGTGATGTGAATAAAAAAAAAAAATATCATGAGAGTTTTATTTTTTTTTTTTGTGAATTTTTCATAATTCGAATGTAGATTAATCAGATTTAATAAATTTAAATATTATATAATTATAAAAAAAATTCATTGTTATAATAATAAAGCTTATGGTGAAAATTGAAAAGTTGGTAAATTTTAATTATTTTTATCATTTTTTTAGATATATCATGAATTTTAAAATATCAAAATTTCATTTTTTAACATTTTAGACTATAAAATATAATATTTTTATTTATATATATTTTGAGGATTAAATTTTCTTCTCAACAAGTAGAAGAGGGCAACATTATATTATAGCATTTTAAAATATATTTCACCAACAAAGAAAATTATGCTCGAGATTTTCAATTCTAGAAACGAGAAGGAAATGAAGTAATATAAAATCTACTACAATATAAAAAGTGAAAATGGCTGTTACACGGATGTTGGATCACTTAAAATGGATATTAAATATTATTTTAAAATTTAAAAAAATTAAATAATTTTTTGAGTATTTGACTGATTAATTTAAAATATTATTTTAAAATTTAAAAATATAAAAAAATTTAATTTAAACATATCAATTTTTTTTAAAATGATATTTTTAAAATTTTATTTTTAAAATAAATTTTATACCTAAATATTTTTTATTTAATATAACTTTGTGATGTCCAAATTGCCCTGGAATATTGTCATATTATTATCTGATTTGTCTTGTTGCCTTCTCCTCCTTGAAAGGACATATCGAGTAGTCAAATTGCTGCCATTTTTATATTTCTTTGTCTACTTACTTCATTTGGTTGGGCCAAACTTTTTATGTCTGTTTCTTCTATTAGTTGGGCCTTAACATTTTTTTTAACTTACTCCTTTCTCTCTCTCTTTTTTTTTTAAAAGTAATTTCTTATTTAATAAAATTTATTTATTACCATATTTTTATTTTCGTCAAAGTTATAGAGCTTTTTATTTAATCCTATTGTAGTAATTTTCAAAACTGTAAAATATTAATTTGAATTTCAATCAAATTTTATAATTTAAAATAATAATAATAATAATAAAGAACCTTATATTATATAGTATGACTTCCCATGGTATTAGGCTTTTGTAAGCAATAATAATATATTTAAAAGCAAATATTTAGCTATAATTATAATACAACTTAACTATAACTCCACTCAAATAAGTCTTAATTTCAGATTAATTGGGGTCAGTTATATATATGTATATATTTTTTCATTATAAACGCTCAAAAACTAAGTTTGCAGAAAGATTTAGAGCAACTTAGTCATTTTTAATTACTTTCTCTCAAATTAGTTTATATTTATCTTTACCTTTCTTCTTAATATTTAGCTTAATACGGTATATTTTTCTAATAGATATATCACTAGAGTTATGACTCACATATCCAAATCATCTTAACTTATTTTCTCTAAATTTATCATCAATGCTAGTTACTCTAACTTTTTCTTTAATACATTTATTTTGAATTCGATCTATTCTAGCATGACCATATATCTTTTTTAATATTTTCATTTTAGCAACACATATCTTAGAGATATGTTGCCCTATCATTGCCTAACACTCGATACCATACATCATAATAGGTCTTATAGTTGTACGGTAGAACTTACCTTTCAATTTAAGTGAAATTTTACGGTTGAATAAAACTCTCGTGGCAAGCCTCTATTTCAACAATCCAACTTTTATCGTATGGTTAACATTTTCTTCACACCCTCTATCTCATTGGAGGATTGAGTCTAGATATTTAAAATGAGTGCTTTGAAATAATATCACTCCATCCAAGCTAACTCCTACTTCAGTCTTCGCTAAACTTACAATATATGTATTACATCTTGGTTTTACTTAACCTAGAACCCTTGGGCTTCAAAGTTGTAATAACTAGGAAGACTGTTCGGACTCAGGTAGACCATAGTAGTGGATAATAAGTTAATTAAAAGATCAATAAGTTAAATTGGTTTAAGAAAATATAAAGAGAATATTCAAGAAAAATCTTTTCCAAAAAATGTTAAGAATGATTATAAACAATATTACCGATAATTGAATTTTTATAATATTTTTAAGAATTTTTTTACAAAAATTGATTGATGATATTTTAAGTTAGGATCTTAAACTATTAAGAAAAGATAATTTGAGAATCAATATGAAGGTAAATAGGTGAATGGATGATGAAGAAGAAAAAGGTAATGAGAAAATTCTGTTTTGGAGCACTTGTCAGTTCTTGATTTTTAATTAATTTTCAACAATTATTTTATTCAATTTTTTTTACATAACTTAAATTAGATGGATTATAGACCAATTAAAAATAAATTAAAGTGAATATGATATTAAAGATAATTGGAGATGGATATGAAAAAAAGTAAAATTAACGAAATTTGAAAACTGCAATTTTTGGAGTTCTCATCGAAACAAGTTCGGAATAAAAAAAATTTAGTTATTAAGATTTGTTAATTAAATTGAATTGAGATGTAATAGGCAATATAAGGTTTCTTAGAACATTAATGGAAGTAATTTAAGGACTTAATTTAAAGAAATTAAAAAGATTTACGGTTATAATTATGAATTAGAAAATTTTTTGGATCAAAATATAATTACCCAAAGTTGTGAGACCCACCAAGTCTAAAATTATTTTAATTCACAAATTTTGTTAGAAATACAAAGAAATGGCTAGCCCACATGTCTTAATAGAAATGAATTTGTACAAAAATATTTTACCAATTAATCCTTCATTTCATAAAAAATTGACAAATAGCCCAAAATCTAGAAAATTCTTGCATTTTCTCCATTTTTCAAGATTTTCTTATGGCTTTGGTATATAAAAGGAAGAGAGGGTTAGCTATTTGGAAAAGGATTACCGAACCACTATTGTAGAAACACTTCCAAAATATTTTTCCAACCTCCCTCCATCGAAACCAAAAATTTTAAGTTAGGAAAATTAGATAAAAGTAAGCAAAATTGATGAAGGAAGATTGATGAATATCAAGCAACCTTGAAGGAAGAAGAGAAGAAAGGATTCATCTAAGTACAAAAAAAAAAGTGGAAAAGATGATGGAATGACAAAGTTGAAGTATAAAAGTTTACTTGGAATATTGAAAGTAAAGATAAGAGTTTTGGCTAATTTAGTTATTGAAGTGAGTTAAATATATATCATTATGCATATTAAAAATCTTATGTGAATTTTTAGAACTCATTATCTTCCATTGAATTTGTTGATCGAATACCTCTTTGTTAATGTCATTGATCATCCTTTGATTTTCAAGCTTAATTTGATCTATTGCCATTGACTTGTTATTGAAATTGAAATGCCTATTGTATTGAACTTTGATAAACTTCCACCAAAATGTCCTTAAATGCTATACGCACCAAATGTACTAGTACATGCCATAAAGAAGGTTATTGAATAACCACCTTTGTACCAAATATGAAAATCGTTACATGATTATTGAAATACCTTGACTCCAATTGATAAATGAGTCATATGTGTACCCATTGAATGTTTATTGTACCTTATCATTTCTATATAATCATTTGATATTGTTAATATCTTCATTGGCCTTTTATATGTGAAATTGACAAAGCTAGCTTATCGATGGGGTAGTAGGTAAATACTGTTGACATTGTGCACAATGAATCTTTACAGTGTTTATTCTAGTTAGGAAGGGACTTTTCTTAACCATAAGGTTTGGCCGCCTTATGTAATTTATAAATGTAACATGAAAAAGTTAAATGTAATACATGTTCAAAACCCAATATTTATCATTTCTATACGTGAATGTGATATTCAAGTTATATTTATCTAACGTTATTTATTATTATTATCTATTCCTTCCACTTAAGGCATTTGGTGCGCAAATTGCGAATTGTGAATTGCTAACATTTGATATGTAATATTAATAACCTCTTACTTATTCTTCTCATTCATTGTTACCTACCCACTTAAATATATTTAATGATGTTTATTTAACTCACTGAGTGGTTATTTATTATTTTACATGAATAATGTTGTAGTGATTATTTCTCAAGTCACCTCCTTCTCCAAACTTGGGATTTCAAGGACTCTATTATAGTTACCTCATATGAGGAGTTATGTAAATTCTAGAAAGCTCTATGTGTACATTTCAGGGTTTAACTAGTCGTACTTAACTCATGTTAGAGTTTTATATTGAAAATTTTAATAGTTTGATATGTGTATATGAATATTATATTAAAATGATATATGAGTTATTACAGGAAATTTAATTAATGACTTGATGAAATTTGAAATTATATTTAATTAATGATAATGATAATAAATAATAAAACATGAATAAGCTATTGAAACATGATAAAAGAAGAAATATAGAAATGCTATGTATCCATATTTAAATTGTGGAGTTGAGGATATAAAGATGGTGAAATATTGAGAGTGTAAATTTATATATAGGTTGTGAATTTTGAGAAATTACTGAAATGTTGAATTGGGTATTATTCATGTTGAGAATTACCTTGAAATTACAGGGGAGACTCCGTCAAAATTAATATTTAATTGTTAATTGAATGGATAAGGGTTCTACGGATGTTTGTAGCCCGACTATTCTCATATCCTATGACCATTATGTTTCAAAATTAGAATATAAAAGAAGTACTTTTCCACAACTCTAACTTTCTATTAACTCTCTTGTATCTCATCTATTAGTACAATATCATTTACAAGCCTCATACACCAAGAGATTTTAAATTCTCATAAAATCATGATAATCAACATTTTTATAATGATAATCAATATTTTTAAATGCTCATAAATAAAAAATTGTTTGGTTATCAATTACTCGGTCTTGACATGTTATTCCGATATTTAATTTAAGTATCATTAATAAGTATTAATTCTCCTCATATCAATATTAAATAAAAGAATTAAAAATTCGAGAATAATTTACACTGAATGAAAAAATAAATTTAAAATTCGAGTATTACTCTTCCCTAAATTTAGTCTAATTTATAGTATAATAAAAGAAGGTGAAAAATTTTGATATCATTTTAGAAATATTTAATAGTTTATATAATTTTATAAGTGTTAATTTTAAAATTAATTTATTAAAATTAGGAATTAATTTTTATATTAATCATCTGTCATTGTCACTTAGTTCTCAGCAATTATTTGATTGTGGAAAATTGGAAGAAAGAGAACAAAGAAAAAAGATGTGAAATGGGTTTGAATTGACTGGAACAGGGGACTGGTTTTGGTTTTATTATCAACATAAGTCAAACTCTACTCATTGTTACCTCACACTTTATAATTAAGCACCTAATGCTTTTGTTTTTTCACTAAAAAAATAATAAAAAGCTATGAGATTTTAATTGTTTTTTGGTTGGAGTCTGAGTTACCTATCAGACATTATCATCCTCAATTTAAATTATTCTTATAAAATATTACTAATCACTGAGAGTATTGTCAAAATAAATAAATAATCTCTTTGTACAACATTACGATATGACTAATAATTTTTAGTTTTAGTATATAAAATTTGGCTTAAATAACAAAATTAATATTTAAACATTATGCATAATGATGCAAATGAAAATAATGAAAAATGTAATTAAATAGGTCAACTTGCATATATTTATCATCATATTACCACCAAGTACCTTTTTTTTTTTTTTTTAACACCGAATGAGGAGATTCGAACTTCGAATTTTTATTCAAGTTGTATATTATTAAATGTTAATTATTATATTCAAAAAAGGAAAATTTAGTAGATTTATCATTTAATATTCAAATTATTCATAGGGTATTTGGTAGGTTTAATCTAATTGTAACATATCTTTACACTCGAAAATAAATTTAAATTTGATTTCACTTCATCAAAAACATATATTTTTTCTATACCAATAATTCTTAATTTTAATTCCTAGAAATCTAACTCAAATAACATAATTAATATTTAAACATTATGTATAATAGAATGCAGACTGTAAAGATAAAATATGTGATTAAACTGAAACATATTTTGATCATCAGAGTATCATTTCATGTGATAGACACCTATTGTTAAGTCTTAACTCTAAGAAAAGATACATTCTATTAAGAAATGTAAAATTCAACAAATCTATCATTTAATAATCTGTTTATTTTAAGCAGTATAATTAAGTAATGAAATTTTTTTTGACGGTTCCTTGAAGCCACCCATCAGTCAAGAAAAAAAAAAATCTAGTTCTGAGTTTAAAACCTTAATCGATAAAGTTTAGAGAAGAAATCCATTGGATTGTTTGACTTATTAGAGAGGTAGTGGATTATTGTGGGTGTAGATAGTTTGAGCTAAAGGTATTGACCTTTATTGATGGAAGGTACTAGATCTTAGTTGCTAGAAGGGGTTGGACCTTGGTTGAAGGAGTTGGACCTTGATGAGAGGTATTAGATCTCAATTGATGGAAGAATTGGAACTAAAAATCTTAATTAATGTTAGATTTTAGCCTACATAGAAAAGACACGAAGAAAGAAAGTGTTAGGGTGCGTGCCAGCCTATGTCTTAACACAGACTATTTGATATTTAGGTCAGTGTGATTGCAATTACAGAACTAAATGCTCGGGGAAGAAAGTGAGTTTAGTAAGATGATACCACTGTTTTTTCTTAGTGTTGAATAAGAGTGTTAGCGATAACTCTCACTGTGACCTTTTCCGGTAAAAAAAAAAGATATGGTACTAAATTTTGATTTGTGACCAATTGAAAGAGGAGAGGTTAACTTCTTAGTATATGACTAAGAGACTGTTCTTCTGGCAACGAATTTATAAGCTTTGAAGGTGGCTAGAAAGATGGTGGTTAGCCAATATGTTCTCTAAGTAACCTTTGCATTTCCATAACACTTTTTCCCTTCCTTAAAGTCTCTTTTAAGTTGAAAGTTTGGTATTTATAATGATTTATCTTTGAGGGATCCGAGAAAGTGATTTGCATGATTGCAAGTGATTGATGAGTTAGGGTCACATCATTTAGTAACTTGACATGATAATGATGCATTTGTTTTAGTGGATGTGAAGTCTAGTGCCGAAGTGACTGAATTCCACTTTCAGAGCTGGCAGGAATTGTGTGTCAAATGAGCTTATAAGGAGCTGGTGAGGATGACTTTCATTATAAGCTAAGCATGATCATCCATTAATAAAGCGAGGTGCTGCTGGAGTGAGGTGCTTAATATGTTTTGATGACTGTTAGATAAAGTGCGATGTGATATATCTATGAAACTTTGGACCTGATTATCATAGATTTCTTAAGTTTGATAGTTTGGATTTTGAAGTTAACTATTTGGAATATTTGAGCGTATTTTAAATTTGGTTGGACTAGCCCATATTAAAAGAGATTTTTAATTATCGTTCATAATTGTTGATTTAAAAATAAATTTAAATTAGAATTCTCTCTGTATCATATTATCGTTTTGTCTTTGAATTATATTTAGAATTGTCTCAAAATTTCACATATTTTATGAGTTTGACATTAAAATAAAGATTATTTTAGGTGTCATTTTTTATATTAATATAAAAAATTATTTGGAAATCTACTTAACGATTTTAAAATTTTATAATTAAAAAGTATACAATTTATTTTTATATTTTAATAATTTCTTTTCCAACATAATATTTGTTTTCGACATCGACTTAAGCTAGAAAACCATGAACATAGATAGCAAGAGTGGTGAAATTGAAAATCGAAGTGAATTTTTCTTGTCATCGAGGAAATAGACGAGTGATTAAGTATTTATCTCATAATATAAAAAAACGAGAGTTTAAATTCCATCTTTTTTAAAAATGGGTGGGTTAAAAAAAAAGAGGCGAGTTTTTTTTTTTTAAGAGTTTAGAATTTAGGTGGATTACATATTTACCAATTTTCAGTAAATGTTGTTTAGCTTTGTTAATTTTGGTTGGAATAGTAGTAATTAGCAGCTGGTAAGGAAGTGTTTTCTTTTAATAACTTGCTATCACCACACAAGACCTTTATTCCTGGGCTATGCTTTGTTCCAATGATCTTTCGAGTTGGCCTCGTCAGAAATCAGAATGCTGTTTACAAATAGATTCTCTATTGCTTCTTTTCTAGTTTCATTAGTTCTAATTTTTTACCCTTTCATTTTCCACTTTTCAAGCTTTAGAGAAAGTAAAGGGAAAATACCTAATTCCAAAACTTCAATTTGAGTTACAAAAAATAAATCGGTTTAATTTTTTTACTTTAATTTGATTTTTAGTTCAATTAAGGGTTTGATCTGTTAATTATACTAAATGTGTTAGTTGTGAGACTTATTTATATTTTTTAATTAATAAAAAATATTAAATTAATAAAATTATATTTTTAATTAAAAATATTAAAATTAAAAAAAAAAACTTAGAAAAATATTTGTATTAGAAAATTTAAGGAAAAATAATTTAATTTCTTCTTAAATTATTTTTTAAAATAAAAAATAAAAAATATTTTTATTTATTTTTTATTTTCAAAGTTGTCAAAAATATGAAAATGAATTTTTTAACACTAATTTTTTTTTAAAGCAAAAATAGGAAGCAATTAAAAAAAATTAAAATTAAAACACAAATATGGTCAATAAGGATAGTAAAAAGACAAAAATGTCCTTACCCTTTATTTTTAATTAATTACATCATATTTTTACTTTAAAAAATATTTTTTAATTTTAAAAAATTCATTTTCATATTTTTTGACAAATTTGAAAATAAAAAATAAATAAAAATATTTTTTTAAAAAATATTTTTTCTTTTTTATTTTAAAAAATAATTTAAGAAGAAATTAAATTATTTCTTTTTAAATTTTTTAATACAAATCGTTTTCTAAGTTTTTTTTTTTAATTTTAATATTTTTTAATTAAAAATATAATTTTATTAATTTAATAATTTTTATGAATTAAAAAATATAAATGGGTCTCACAATTAATACCGTTAATGTAATTAATGGACCAAACCTTTAATTGAACCAAAAATCGAGTTAAATGGAGAAATTGAACTAATTTATTTTACGTGACTCAAATTGAGTTTTTGATAAAAATACAGACCCTAAATTAGGTATTTTTCCGAAAGTAAAGGGTGTTTGAATTTGATGATTGATAATTGTCAATTTAGGATAAAAATATTTTTTCCAGTTGATAAAAGTTTTACTGGGCAACTGCAATTTATATATGCTATCAAATTTTGCCGATTTGAAAAAACGAATTCACAATTAATTTTTAATATTTGAACATCCGAATACTTAATAATTTTTTAATTATCGATGCATATTTTTTTAAACGATAATTGAATTTTATAATTGGATATCCAAACACCCCTATAATTGGGTATAACCATAATTAATGTCAATGTGCCTGAAATTATATGATATTGTGGACAAATTTTATTTGAAACCAAATTGATATGAAAGAATGTTAGGAAAATATTGGCTTAGTTAAGTTGTTGAACCACTAAACTTAATTTGTTTATTTAATGGTAACAAAAAATAATCATTGATTTTATAGCATAAAGTATATGATTCTTCAATTATATATATATATATATTATAAAATTATAAAAGAATTTATTTTATACAATAGATTATTACATATTTCAATCAAAATTTAAAATTATAAAATAATTATTTTGTAGAATAATAATTTGCATGTAAAATGAAACCAAAACTAATAATAATTACTTCGTGTGGAATAAAATATCCACCCTTTTGTTTCTTGTTTTGAAAACGAAAACTAAGCCTAAAAGTCTGAGATCTCCATAAGGAAAAATTAATTTTAAAAAATAAATAAATAAATAAATAAATTTGAACCTATATTATGTAACTAAGCTAAATGCTAATGGATTTCTAATCTAATTAATTTAAGTATAATTAGATTAACATTTTCACTTTCTTTGAGAACATGAGAGTGATTAATTTACCAACAATATGTTTAATAAATCGTAATGAAATAATAATATGCAATGTTATAAAATGTATTTTTTAATGCTAAAAATATATTTGATTACATTAAATTATATTATGTCTATAAAATATATTATAAATATTTTAATTGAAATAAAAAAACAATAAATGGAGTTTTTTATAAAAATTTGAAATTTGAATTTTTTTTATTAAAAATATTTATAAAAAAATAATTTTAATATGATATGTGAAAATTAATATATAAAAATGTGGAACACTGGTGAAATAATTACAGAAGTGTTGTAGCCATTATCTTTTTACTGGGTCTTTAGAATTGTGAATATTGTTTGAGAATTGTTGCCATGTAGGAATCCACATAATATTAATAATGATTTAGAAAAAAAAAATGTGAACTAACTGATTTTAGTTCAACTTAAAATTTTATTTAAATTGATATAATTATAAACAGTTATCGTTAACTTATAAATAGGTTGGTGCAATGTCAACTCGAATTGGTGTTATTGATGAAATTAATGAGACGCAAAATGAAAACTTCAAATCAATATAAATATAATTAGGTAATGATAGCAGCAGTTGGATAAATGATAATAAAAAATTAGGTTAATTATAATATTGATAAATAAGAAAATGAATATAAAAAATATTTAAATTTTTATTTAGATTAAATAATAATTTTATCGGATGAATATTTTTTAATATATTTAGTTTGATTTAATTATTTTATATTATTTATTACTTAACATTTAAAAAAAATGATAATTATTCTTTATACTTTTAAGTATTATTCAATTATTAATTATATGAATTCTTTAAAATGATTGTAAAAAATTATTTATAAATTTTAAGATGGAAAATATATATATTTTTATGTCAATTAATATTTTAATATACTAAAAATAATAATTATTATCATTTTTTTTTTAAAATTAATTCTAACATAAACGAAGAGTAATTTTTTTATTTTTCACTAATATTTTGATTTAACATTTAGTAGTTTTAATCTAAATTTATTAAATTTTATTAAATAAATAATAATCTTTTAATCTTTAAATATATAAAAAAAATATTATTTTATTTTTCAAACAATTTCATATATCAACACTTGAAATTAATTATCCATATACCATTATTTTTAAAAATATGATTAATTATATACTAAAATTTAAACTTTTTTTTGC
>CANXYC010257734.1:0-10156 GCA_948193065.1 Aleurites moluccanus | reverse complement strand
CAAACTTACCCGATTGGGTCCTAACTGACTTCAAACCAACTCTAGGCCTAAAAATTAGGTCATATAACATGCATATATATATATATATTCCATGCATTCACATATAATATTAACACATCATAAAGAAAGGAAAATAATTTTCCTAAAGGTCCCTATCGGGGTTTAGGCTAAGATGTTACATCATAGTCCTTATTCTATTGAGATTCATCAACATCCTTCATTGTATCAGCAAAGGTACTCAAAACAGTGTAGAATATATTTTCATATTTCAGTCTAAATTGAGTCTTTCACTTCTAGGAATTAAATTCAGATCCACTAAAAAATTTCAGTTTGACCATCTCTATTAGAGTACGTTTATCCATTCTTCTATATATTTAAATAGACAATTAAATAGCAAAAATTATATAGAAGGAAAGTTGGAACAAGTGCACCTGAATCAAATCAATTGAATCGAATCAATAATTAAATCAAACCAATGATTTGAACCGATAATTGAATCAAACTATTAATTTGAACTGAATCGATGATTCAAACCAAATCAGCGATTCAAATCGAATCGATTTCAAATATTCTTTTTTCACCGATCTCCGTAGCCCAGACGCTTCAATTTATTTGTCAAAGTTACGCTAGCTAAGCTCATGAGTATAAAAGTCCAAGCCACACTATACCATGTCAAGCTGCCAACCTTTTTTTTTTTTTTTTTGTCGATATCAAAGCTAGTAAATTCCGTGCAAGAAGGAACCATGAACAATTCCTGTGCAATTTCAAGATTTTCAATCCATTTTTTTTTATTTGAATCAAGAATAAAAAATCTTGAAAATTATTCAACAAGAAATCTTGAATCCAAAAATTAGGAAACCTAATACTTCAAAATTGTTAGGGTTTTATGTCAAGTAATATGCGATTGCTTGAAATATTATACTCTATGTATCTAATTTGGAATACCTAGCATGCTGTCTCTAACTAACATATATAGGATTACACTAGGGTTAAATCAGTTAATGGACTCTTACCCATTAAGTTCACTATAAAGATCCATTATCTATTAGTATTTATATTAAAACATATATTATGGTTATTTAATATACCTAACAGTTTTGCACGTGTATCTAATTGAACTGTATTGAAAGAAATGATATTTTTTTTTCTTGATTTTGGGTTAGATTGGGGATTTTTTTCAAGTGGATTTTTTTTTTGTTTTTGCTTGGTTGCTGGGAAACTGAAGGAAAATGGCTTGATAGGTTAGAATGAATTAAAGGGTATTTTTCTGGGTAAGTTTTATTTGTGCAAGTTTTTCTCTTTTGTTTGGTTAGAATAAATTAAATGGCTTTTTTTTTTTTTTTTTTTTTTTGTGTATTTTTCTTTGTGCAAGGAAAATGGCTGTTGGGTATGTTATATTGCCTATGCTCTGTTTTTTGCCCAACACAAACTGACGATTCCTTATATGTAAAGTTTTGTTCTCACTTTTGTGTTAAATCAATACAGTGCTTATTTAAGTGAATGTTAGTTGTGTAAAGTTCTTAACATTCACTTTGCCTCATTGCTCAGGTAACTGCGACAACTTGTTCCTTCATGGGTTTTTTTTCAGTATTTATTATCTGGCATGGAGCGCACACCTTATCTTTGCCGTCATTTGTTTCTTTGCTTCACTCCTTGGATTGCTGGTAGTAAAAAGAATGATACAAAAGCATGGCAGGGCTGCTAAAATTGTGTTCTCAGTTGGTACTATTACGCATTTAGTACAATTCTCATAACCAACTTTGGAGCTATTGATGTCTGGAGAATTATACATCTGGCCAATCATGGGCTTCAAACTTCCCTGTTGAAAAAGCTTTATTGAAAGTTGAAACTCAGTTCTGCCTTCATTGCCTTTTTTCTTTCAATTTTTCTTTTTTCATATGTATTTACTATTTAAATATAAAATTATATATATGAAAATATTCATTACAAAATCATGTAAGCCATATTTCTATTTCCTTTTTCCCAATTTGTTAATAAATTTGATTGATCGGTTGATAAGAAAAATAATTAAATAGAATTTAGTTTGATTTGTGAAAAAGTGAAATTAAAAAATCCCTAACAAGTAAAAATAGAAAATTTAATTGTAAAGCTGGAGTATTTTTATCATTTCACATAAATTTTAACAAAAAAAACATAAAAAATAAATGGAGGCGTATTTTTATCATTTCACATAAATTTTAATGGAAAAAACATAAAAAATAGACAGAAGGACCAGTTAGCCTAAGATATAAAAATATAATATTTTTTAATTAATTTTATCAAATACAGAGCTCAATCGCATTTCAAATCAAATATTTGTCCTTTTAAAAATTACATTTGAAAACTATTCAATTTCATTCTAATAACGGACTGACGTAATCTATGAACCCACAAGATAGCATATCAAGTTCTCCAGCTTGATGAATTGATATTATATATATAGTCCACATACTTCTTATGATGATTCCAATAGTAGAAAAGATGATACTTCACAACTGTCCTCTGATTGGACAACGGACTGACGTAATCTATGAACCCACAAGATAGCATATCAAGTTCTCCAGCTTGATGAATTGATATTATATAGTCCACATACTTCTTATGATGATTCAAATAGTAGAAAAGATGATACTTCACAACTGTCCTCTGATTGGACCAACTTTAAATGAAACAGCATGTAGACATCCAAGCTTAGGTCATTTCTTGGGCCAACTTTAGAGAAGATCAGAAGCTCAGTGGAATAACATTGTTGCCGGATCAAAATGACATAACTAGAGCATTTACAAAACTTTCTGCTTGGTGGAGAGGCCTGTCACAGTGAAACAATTGTAAATCAAGCATAATCTGTGATAATAGTAAAATGCATTATTCACCCTTCGGATTAAATGAAAAAATAATAGAGAAGTAAAAGGGCTTACTCAAGATCTAGGCAATAGCCGACCATTATACATCTTATCAAGTAATTGCCGTGCATCAGGCCTCCTTAGAAGACCCTTGTTATTTGGTAAACCAGTACCTAAACAAACAGGACATACAAGTTTCCCCCGACCTGCTCATACAAAGAACTAGAAATCATTTCTCGCTGAAATTGAAATATCTACAGAGAGTGATGGAAAGGAAAATTCGAGTAAACCAAATGCTCACAAGCGTTGTAATGACAATATATTTAAATCAGAATGAGGATCAAGTACTGGACTTGGGACTCAGGTGTTAAATTCCTTTTAAATTTCTTAGTCGTTCAAGAGACCAGGAGATTCTTAACTATGGTTTTTAGAATATGTATAGATCCCTTTAGCTTCTTAAAGAATTTCACCAACAAATAAGGAGAATGTTTTGATAAAAGTATAACTCAAGTGGGCAGTACACAGTCAGAAATCTTAATTCCTATATGGAAATAGTTCACAATTCACAGTGATTCAGGGCAGAAGATGATAAGTTGAATATATTCCTGCAATATAAGCTCTACATCTTCAACAGCAATTACCGGCAGCCATAGAAAATTGCACTTTCAGAATCAGCCAAAAGCACAAGAATACTCCTATTTCTCTCTCTCTTTCTCCAATTTATTTTTTGGATAATTAAGATATTCTTTTTCTTTTGCCATTAATATTCTTATCACAATAACTTTCCCTGGTACCAGATATCAACATATCGAGTCACCCCATCAGTAGTCAGTTTTACCTAATCAACATTCTTTCTACATAGCATATTCTAAAAGTTATGTTGCTGCCATTTTCTAAGCTCGTGTCTCCTTCAGAATTCTTTTATAGTGGAGAAAGAAACCTCGAGTCTTAACTTTTTCTAAGCTTTAGAAGATATTTAGAATCCAGAAAGTTGGACAATTAAAGAACTCACATTTGTTTAACAGAATTATGTTTCTACATTACAGAATATATGCAGCTTACACAGAATGCCCTCAAGGAGGGACACTTCATCATTACAACTTAAAAACAACGTAATGCAAGGAGGGACACTTCATCATTACAACTTAAAAACAACGTAATGCAATGGATCCGAAAATTCAGAACCACACAGGATGAGACCTTGACCGTAAACTGTTATACAGTGGAGTGGCACCAGCTATATTCAATTTCTTTCAATAAATGATCCATCATCCATGCCACTGAATGCCATTAAATTAAAAGAAAAAATTGAAAATTTTTTATCCAACAGCAATGCATGAGAAAAACAAGGAAACAGAGTGAATGAGATACCAGCATGCATGTGTTTTCTAGTGCTACTGTTGAAGTTATTAGCATCATATATATAAGAAGAAAAGAAAAAGAAAAAGTACCATAACAATTTGGGCATTCTGTGAACTCATAAATATCTTTAGCACGCTTTCTGTTGAGAGCTTTCCATTTTCCAGTACCACCACACATATCACCTATATAAAAAGCAAATCAACATCTTAAAGATCAGCTTAAAGGACAAATAAAAGCAAATCAACATCTTAAAGATCAGCTTAAAGGACAAATAAAAAAAATGGTATCTTTATTTGATATTTTTGTGCATTTATAGGAAGTTGGAACTAGCATACATTGTAGATGAATTGAGAGAATATTGATTGAGATTATTTAGAAATATCTGACATATACCACCAAATGCACAGTATAGAAGGTTGAGCACATGCAAGTTACAAAAATGAAAGAGACAAAACGTAGACATAGAGTTACACCAATTGAGTGTTGAACAATGCTTTAGCTGAATGAGACCTTATATAAATGAGCCTCTAAGTTGCATAAAATGGAGGAAAACGATTCACATAGCTAAACCAACTAGTTGCATATGGTTTAGGAGACTTGAGCTGAATAATTCCAAAATTCTCAAGGGTTATTAATGTTTCATTTGGAATTAGTTCTGCAAGAATTGGAAAGAGTGTACACAATTTCCAATGTCGAATGGGGGAATAAAATCCTAACATTATAGATTGCCAGAAGATACACATTTGATAAAAAGTAAGATATTGCAACTAAAATATAATTTACATGAAAGAAATGAAAAATAATGCTTACAGAGTACAGCTCCACTGCCTAAACAATTCCGGCATACAGCTCTTTCTTTTCCATCTGAAGCAATTGCCTTTGGGACGGAGATGGAGGATCCGCCATTACTAATCAGCACTAAAGTTGAACATAAGCAAGTAATACACCAACGTCTTGATGTTGATGCCGGAGATTCCTGTATGAAACTTTTATTGGATAGAACATCAACCTTAACATTTCACTAAAATAATATAGGCATGCATGTTTTTTGTTACCCATTAATCTTCACACGAGCTCCCTCTTAATCTTCACATGAGCAATCCCCCATAACAAATTGTTGTTTTTCTTTTCTTTTCTTCCCTTGTTTTGCCAAAACCCCATACATGAAGTTGTTGTTTTAGTTAAAATAAACAGCTTTGCAGGTGCAAATTCACATCATATACTGCAATTTTTGTTTCACTTATTATTACCTCTTCTTTTTTGTTTAATTATTGTGCCCCTCCAAGAATGTATTAAATAGGCTACTGCCATCAAATCAATGGTGCTACATTTTTTTTTCTTTTAAAGATAATTGATCTGGCACAATACCTATGTCTATGTGAGCATGAAACATATATGTATATGTGAAATTACAGTTTGATATATTAGAGTTTAGAGCTTTTGAGTTTGGTCCCCCCAAACTTAAAGTTCTAGTTCTGCCCCTGCTTATAATACTTGAAAGAACTCGGTTCCTTTACCATTCAATAGATAACTCATGTAACAAAAGCCATTTCCTTAGTGTGTTGTTTTATTGAGGGGCATTTGAAATGTCCCTCCAAACTGAATAATTGCATTGAGATATAAATATAATTTCAACTAAAGCACGTCATTAAGAATGAGATAATCAAAGAGCAACAGTGACAGGGCGTAAAGGAAGGTTAAGTTTGGAACTAATATGAGGGTTGAGATAGATAGAAAATATGCCCCTATAGTTAAAGTAATGGACCAACAGCTGCATTTATTTAAATATACCTATAATTATAACTCTAAAATGGCTGAAATTACTTTATAATTTCTCTAATAAATCACATATTAAATCTATCCCATAATTCTAAACTTGTCCATAAATTTATAATTTCTTGTCTTCCTATTCTCAGTCATTTTCCTTTGTTGGAAAAAATTCGATCTCGAATTTGGAAGTGCCTTAGTAACAAAAATGATGAGTTATTTAATTGCCATTTTGACTCTTCAATATCTTTAATAATGAAGTTGAAACTTTTTGTCGCTTCTAATTTTCCAATATCTTGTGTTACTGCAGTTTGGTCTGCCTTTTCTCCAACCATATACTCGTCTACAAGTTTCTTTCTTTCAAATCTCATCTTTACTTTTCCAAGCAATGAATGTGCATTACTCATAGCAATATTATGTCGCTAAGCTGAGTCTCCAAAATACTCTATTGTTTTTTCAAGTTCATGATGTTCAATCAAATTTTGATGTTTCAGTTTTTGAGATGGTAATTTTAAGCATTCCGCCTCTTTTTTCTGGTTGATCAACTAGCAAAAAAGACTCGTATAGTTGCTGTCTTGATTTTCTTACTTCATGATTTGGAGCTTCTAGTTGCATATTTTGCTGTTTAATCCTTTGAGATAGTAGTTGTAGCCTTCCCACTTCCCTTTCTAGTTGAAGGGCTTGCAGTAGAGGCTCTTCTTGTTGTTGGCTTAGCAGTTCGGTCTCTTCTGTAGGCTCATAAAGCTTATATGAATGTTGTATAGCATGATGTGCTTGCTGTCCAAGAATTTTAGCTTGATGGTTTGAAGCTTCAAGTGGAAAATTTTGTCATACTAATTTTGTAATACTACCTCATCTACAACATTTATTACCTTAACAGTCCGGCCTGAAACTGATTCCAAATAACCTGCTGTTTTATGGCTCAACTCTGACAAAAAAAGATAACCCAAGTTATTTAGATAGTAACTAGTTGGACTAAATAAACAATTTCTATTCTTTCTTTACTTTCAATGTGGGAACACTATCCCACTCCCACATTATTCCACCACTTGCTTAAGCTTCATTTAGGCCTTTTCTCTGCATACTTCTTTAGGTCAAGTCACTCATTGATTCAGAACAAAAGTTCTCTCTCCAATTGAAAAAGTATAATTGTTTCTTTACTATTATGATCCACATATCGATCATTGAGCCAAGATCAACCAAGAAGAATGTGAGTAAATTGCATAGGAATAACATCACAAACTATAGAATCAATATAAATACCACATTTAAAAGTAACAAGACATTGGTGTGTTACTGGAACGGTAGAGTTATCAATCCAAGCCACCTTATATGGGTATGGATGTAGTTCAATTGGGAGCTTGAGGCATTCAATTGGGAATGTCGAAACCACATTTATGCAACTTTCACCATCAATGATTAGTTTTTTGGCTTAACCACCACAATGAACCAAAATTTGAGGGATCAAAACTCGCCGCCAATCCTCTCCTCCAACTTAGGGGGTGCTAGAACTTGTCTTATTACAGAAAGGAGAGTAGTATCAATACCTTCATATATTATATTATCATTTACAAAATCCCCATAAAGGAATTGCCTACACAATCTTCTTGCATTGATTCTCCATAATATTATTGGTAGTCATTAAATTTTGAATTTAGTTCAGCATGTGACACCATAATTGAAGAAAATTATATAACAAAAGCCAAGGATCTTGAAGCTTTGATGCCAAAATGACGCTGGACGGGAAGGATTATTAATATAGGTCTGAATTTGGAACTAATATGAGAGTTGAGATGGGTATAAAATATGGTTGGAAATTAAAGTTTTGTGAAGATTGAATTTGGAAGGAGAAATTAAACAATAACAAAGGATGTGGGGACTATTTGGGAACTGTGAACAGTACATGTGAATGGTAACAACAATAGTAAATTTATGCTTTCACACCTAGACTTCCTTAGGAATTACACTTAAGGTCCTATGTCATCATACCTAGAGTTGAATTACATCACATAATTCGAAATAACATAATTACTGATTTTTTATTAAATCACAAAACTAAATTAAAAGCATCACAATACTGAGTATTTATAGACTCAAATAACTTCTAAATATTTAGGTAGACTTCAAAACTAGTTTAGACTTCTAAAATGAACTAAAGAGGAATAAATTCTTCTTAAACTAACAAAGACTCAAAATAAGACTTAAAACTAAAAACAAAGACTCCCAGTGAAATAGGGAAAGATTTTCCAGCAAAGCTGAAAATTACAGAAATGCCTCTATACATAATGGACTGGTAGCTACATTTATTTAAATATACCTATAATTATAACTCTAATAGGCTCCAATAAATCCCATATTAAATCTAGCTCATAATTCTAAGTTTGAGTCCTTGAATTTGAAATTTTTTGTCTTCCTATTCTCTGTCAAGTAGCCTACCATGAAAGAATAACATTAATCATATTTCTTTGTATGGAGCAAATTCAAAATCTTGAAGCTTATCCAGGAAAAAAGAATCTCAATGTGATATATATGAAAATCTCAGTCAAATGAAATATTTCATAGAAAAGACATATTTGTGGATGCAATTTGCAATACATAGCCACCAAAGGAGTAGATAATACCGATTAAATTAGGGGATGTTGAACACCTTCAGAAGAATAGTATATCAGCCCCTTGCATTCTTGTCTGAGAAAGAAAATAGAATGGACTTTTGCATATTGTTCAAACAGCTCTTTGAAACGTTAATCAATACCAAGCAGAAGTCTCAATAATTGTCAGTTTGTCATAAGAGCGTGCAAGATACCAAATTCACTTCCAGAACATAACTCTTAGTCCAATTGGCGAACAAAAAGGCATGCTAATGGCTGCAAGATTCCCACACTGAGAGTGAGCTGAAGGTTCAAGAACCATGTTAATTCCTTTAAAGCTAATGACAACCACCTCCTAGTGGCACATACAAAGTTAACATAATGAGGCTTGTTCCACTTTCAAATACTGAGGAATGAGTTATTGGGGGGGTTTAGGAGTGATTATGGGTAATAAAAAATTATTATTTCAAAAAGCACTTTAAATAAGCTGGATTTTGGTACTTATAAGAAACTCAATTGGACCTAAAACTTTATTTATTTTTATTACTAAACACTCAAATAAGTGATTTTGAGTTAAAAATTCAATCCACTACAGTGTTTTCACCCTAATTAATGGGTTTTGGATCCTCAAACACCCACATTATTACCCAAGACCAAACCAAATTAACCATTTTAGAGTTGCATCTAAAAGGGCAATGGTTCAGGAATCTGCTGAAGTAGTAGAAGTCGTGGCTATGAGATATGGGTCACGGGTAGTTTTTTGACAGTCTATTGGTGACAAGAGGGGCCAAAGGGACAGTACCATAATATCCTCAATGTGCTAAGTTAGTACCTTCATTATGCTTCAAGGTTGTTCAGACTTTCCATTGTATACAAGGGAAACAAAAACAGAGTGCACATTTGTTATAGAAATAGAAATATAACAGCCTGTGAGATTTGATATAGGCTTGATTTTAGGCATTTAATTTATCTTTCCATATATATATTCTCATATCTGTATATATACATGCTTGTACCTATGATGATATAAACAACAAATATATATTTTCTCTTCTCTGTTTACATGGTATCAGAGCATCAAATATAAAGTGTTCTTGCATATTTTTCTACATTTTTTTTCCTTCTGCCCAGGGAGCAGAAGGCTGCCGGTTTTTGGTCACCCTATTTGAGTGACTGTTTCCGCCGACCACCGGTGTCAACAGGAGCGCCTCCTGCCGGTCGGCGCTTCCTCGGAGTCCGGTCCCCAGAAGCTCGGCACGTGAGCTTCACGCGCAGACAGAAGCATCTGCCATCTGCCTCACGCGCTCGGCACGTGAGCTTCACGCGCAGACAGAAGCATCTGCCATCTGCCTCACGCGCCGGCGCGTGGAGGCGCGTATCTCGGAGCTCCATCTTCCGATTCGGATTTCCGGCGTCGATTCCTTCTTTCCGGCACTTCTGTTGTCTTCTTTGCTTCAGTACTCACCATCTTCAGGGAAGATTTCGTCCTCTCCTTAATTTTTTTTTTTCTTCTCTGCTTCTGGTTGTGTAGTTACTGTGCAATACTCCATTTCTTTTGGGTTGCTACTTACCTTGGGGATTTCTTTTACTACTGGG